>BFEA01000376.1:661335-678685 GCA_003427395.1 Chara braunii
AACAGTCGCTGGGAATACAGTGTGGGCTGGATGTTGTGAGAGTGCACAGGTGCCATAGCCGTTCGGAGCAAGTCTGAATCTGAACTGTGTTCTTGGTCTCGATATCTCTGAGCTTTGTGTGGGCGCCTGGCGCCAGTGTGATTGTCATCTGTTTTCATGCATGCTGAGTGAAGAAGAAGACGAGTCTGGTTGCACCACTGCAATCAGACTTTTCTCGATTTCACTTCCAACATGCATACATGCAGGTGCCGATGGCAAAACAACTTCCTCAACCCCTGAGGTTATTGCAGAAAAGTAAACATAGGGCCTTGCTCCACTACTCTCGATTCATCTCCAAAGCCGGCAGTAAATCGAGAGTTGTCAGACTCTCGATTTTGGGTGAAATCGAGGCCTTGCTTCACTACTCTCGATTGGCTGCACTCTCGGAGTACTTCCGTTCTTGTCCTTTTTTTTAACACAAGGGGAAAAAAGGAAAAGAACTGACTACTCTCAATTTCACACCGAGAGCGGAGGGTCCCGGAGAGGACTTAATTTCCGAGAGTGTTGCACGCAGAGCAGCATCGAAAGCATGAGAGTGCTCTCGAAGGGGTCACTCCGACAACTCTCGATCAGTTTTCGAGAGTCGAGCAGTCGAGAGTATATGGTCACGAAAATTGAGAATTGAGAGTAGTGGAAAAATTTGAGAATCGAGAGTAGTGGAAGAAATTGAGAATCGAGAGTAGTGGAATCTTTTATCCCATGCGCGTATGCCCAACCTGCCCTCCTGTCAGAGTTGGGCATTATCGCATGGATGGGGTAGAGGAAAGTTTGGCGGGAAGCTCCCTTTGCATTGGCATGCACAGCAAGGAGGGGAACTAGGACCTCTTTCTGCCAACGGGCCTAGCTCAGTTGGTACACCCATGAAATGCTGAAATACAGACCTTGTTCGAATCCGAATCGCGCTAGATGAACCAAAATCCTGGATTACCTGGGGCTGGTCAATTAGACAATATCTCAAGGCCATTGTCATTCTGACCCTAGGATATTATTATGGGATTATCAGCCAAAGGTAAATTCTCAACCTTCTGTCTAAACAGGTGGAGTTCTCAGCCCAGAACAGGGTGGCCTTATTGTTGTCAGGGGAACCCCTAGCAGCCATACCACCCGTGAACGCGTGAGGCTGCACCTATCCCGTCAGGGACATCCCCACAGGGGACTGGGTGGCGACATCGGCCAGGAGTCAGCCAGCAACATCAGGAACCGAGCATATTGCCAGTTGCTGTGCCTCCCCCATTATCCCTCCCGTACGAACATTAGCAGTCTTTGCTTACTTCCGATCAGGGGAACCAACAGGCTCCATCGGGCTATCTCCAGATGGAAGGCACCAAGTAAACCCAGGAAGGTACATCAGGCCAACGAGAGCTGAAACCAAGACCTCTGAATGCCACTTGTGCGCCTTACCAACTGAGCTAGGCCGCCCTTTTTTAAGGGAAGGGGAGGGGGATAAAAAGAAAGGGGAAAAACTTCAGAAAAGGGGAAAGAGGAGAAAAAGGAGAAAAAAAGGAAGGGAGGGGGTAGATCTCTTTCTTTTTTGAGCTAATATGTGTAAAACACTGACCGTGGGAACACAAGTCATTGCAGGGCAGATAGTGGGACCATCAGAAACAGAGCCGCTCTCTAGTTGGAGTGTCTCACTTAGCACGTTTTTCGCTTGCTAGCCTAGCATGGCCTGGTCAAGGTCAATGATGTTCAGGTTGTGCTATCGTCCTTGCCTTGGACAAGGATAGCTTTTGTGGGACCTGATCTGAGGGGTGGTCTTGAGGTGAGACTCTCAGGACCAGCATCAGTGCATAGTTTTCTTCCCCCTTTTTTCCTCTTTTATTGTGAGGAGAGGTGGAAATGGGGAGGGTTTGAAAACATCCCAGCTTGACCTTGAAGCGAGCTTCTAAAAAAAAATTGGCTTACAAGTTCACAAGTAATTAAAGAAGGGGGTGGGGAAAGTCCATCGTCGTGTTTCCGCTTTCTGGTTGGGCGACAATCCCAGACTGGCCTTGAAGTGAGCTCGTAAAAATGGCTTAGAACATCACAAGAAATAAAGAACTTTGAAAGTACTCTGATAGAAGAAAATAATTGCCAGCAAAACTGCACAAAAAGAATTGCCGACGAAACTGCAAAAATGCACAAGGAGTGTGAGTGAGCATCAGTGGGCACTCTCAAAGTTCTACTCTCACAAACGGTTCCTGCAAGTGGCTGCAACGGTTGCCATGACCTCAGATTCTAAATGCAAGCTCAAAACTTACACCACTTGGACAAGGGCACCTTAGGAAATCTCGAAAAGGCACCATTTTGTCCATGGTGCCCGAACAGCTGCTTTCCAGATCTGAAAGTGGGAAGACCACCTGGCTCGCTTCTATCCAAACCTATATGTTGAATCAAGAAGCCAGCCTGCCATAGGGATTGTGCATGATGTTCACCAGCACACTTCAGCCATTGATGAGCAATGGATCCACCATGCTGGAAAGCTTGCAAGTTACGCAGCCTGCAGACTTCAGCCATCAGTCGCTTGAATATGGAAAGGTCATCCCTTTTCATATCCATAGCATGGGAACCACAATCCCATCCCTTCCCTCCTTCAATCATCCTCAAATTCACCCCAGAACTATGAGATCCACATGCGTTCCAACTACACAGTAAAACAAGCAGAGTTGCCAGCACAGGTGTGGAAGGAAAGCTGACGATAAAAATGCATCTCCGATTGCCCAATATAGAATGTCCCTGATGTTTTTTTATCCAGGCTCCTGAGCGTCTGGGTACTCAACTTCTGTCCAGATACACACCCGGGTGCCCGGCCGGGCATGACCCCCGGGCAGGGTTCTGGGCAGCCCCAGTTGTGTAGAATTGCACAACAAGCGACTTTTGGCTGAGGGTCACGTCAGAATTCCTCACGGAACTGAAGATAAAAAAGAAAATAACCGAGTTGCACTAAGGCACCCCCCTTTAGACCCCTTTAGAGAGGGTCACGTCAGAATTCCTCACGGAACTGAAGATAAAAAAGAAATAACCGAATCGCACTAAGGCWCCCCCCWTTAGACCCYTTTAATYAATTTWTACCCCCCCCCCCCCCCCCCCCCCCCTCCTCCTCAACAGCCAACACTCAAAAAAAGAAAAGAGCCCGGATTTGGGCTCCTCTCAGAGAGCACGGAACCTCCCCACTGCCAAAAAAGAAACTAAAAAAATAATCCCATGCACGGGTACCTTGGGCATCACTCCCGGGTGACCGACCAGTCATGAAAATCTTCCTAGTTTTTTTTTTCGAACAACAAGGTGCTCCGTTCTCTTTATGACGAGCAGCACCTGCTGGAAGAAGGGTCAAGAATCCCATCAGAATACAATGAATACTGAAGAGATGTTGCGAGGAGGGCCACAATGAATGTGATGATTTCATTTGTATTCATACTGCAAAGGGTTTAGGGAACCGATCACAGAGTTCGATATGCTTTTGGTGCATTAATTAAAGCTTGCGGAAGCTCCTCCTGAATCAAATCCAAAGTGGATGTCTACAATGTAAATCTGAAAGGAAGAACGTCCCTGCCGAGCACAGCCCCTTGTTTGTTGTCCTTGTCTCCCTGCCCGCCTCGTCTCCCTCTCCGCCTATGGTTCACCGGGCAGTTCTCTATGATGACGATATATGTATTGTGTTTGGATTCTTTGGAAACCTTTCTCGTTTTGGCTACTAGCTTCTCGTGTTGTCAGCATTGCCCTCGGGCAGATGTTACGATCCAGCTACAACCAGCTGCGGTGAACTATCATTCTTCAGAG
This sequence comes from Chara braunii, assembly GCA_003427395.1. Lineage (NCBI taxonomy): Eukaryota > Viridiplantae > Streptophyta > Charophyceae > Charales > Characeae > Chara > Chara braunii. The sequence continues at coordinate 665,134 of BFEA01000376.1, forward strand.
AACAAGTATGGATTCAGTTACCAGTTTAAATCTGATATGAAGACAATAAAAGAACAAAGGAAAAGGATGAGGTATTGACATTGGAGCAACAGTATGGGGCGATAAGCTGGTATTTCTCAACTGGTCCCCCCTTTCTCCCCCTTTGCCCCTTATCTTCCTTTCATTTTCTTTTGTTTTGTTTTTAGAACTAAGTATGGCCGCGAGTTCCCAAAGGCAGAAGAAACACACACCATGCCCACAAAGATATCACTGCATGAGTTTGAAACGGCGTTAGAAAAGGAGGGTCCGTTGGGCCTTTTTCCCCCCCGTTCTGACACCACTGTCGACCCTTGTAGTTATGACACCTGTGCCTCTGTCACAGCCGCGGTACTTTCATTGCTTTTTCAAACTCGGCGGCAGTTTTCTTTGAAGTGACATCAACAGACTTGCCCCTTGTTTTCAAACCCTGCAGATGCATGTTTTTTGTGCATCAACGTAGTTGCCCCTTGTGTTTTTTTTTTTTTGTTTAATTTCTGGATATGGCCTGAACTAACTCAGTGTTTTGATTTTTCTTACAAATGAAACAGGGGGAGGCTGGGGACCTCACAAATCAACCCGGAGTTATCCTGGGGCCATTACTCAGTTTAGGCTATCTGAGAAATGGGTTCAGCGTCCCCAACATCAAAGAAAGCCACAACTATCCAAAAATATAAACTTGACGCTCAGCAAAAAGGTTCTGAAATGCTGTCTCAAAGAAACTAACTGGGAGCTTGCACGAAAGCATGAGAATGCATTGTCTAATTCTTAGAGGCAGAGATAATCCTAGTCTAATTCCAGGAGCGACTAGGACTAGGACCAACGTTCAGGAACTGAGAGGCTTACGAGCCTAATCCGGCTCCCTATCATGGAAAAGTTAAGAAGGCCAGAGCCAGCGGGCTAAATCCATCTTCCCTTCGTTGGAGAGAAAGCCAAACGATTGTCTTTCGCCCAGGTCGTTTGGAACCAAGGACGACCTAATCCTTGTCGTCCTGAGCAGCTCTTCCAGTCCACCATAATCATCAGCAGCATGCCTTGCCCTCCAGATCTCAGCCATAACGACCCCCTTACAGACCAAAGCCACGTATCCCCGTCCTTCTGTGTATTTGAAGTCGTTGCCAGGTAGGCTACTGTAGAGAACCCAATCATCTGACCAGGGGCATGGGATTCCAGCATCTCGTCGACCACAGCCAGATAGCGTCAGCAAGTGGGCACTGAACCCACAAATGGGCATTAGATTCCCAACTCCACTCACATCTGCTACAAGTTACTGGCAGATTCATTCCTCTGGAGGACAGGCAGAGAGAGGTTGGGATTGCCTGCTGGTTCTGGGACCAAAGAAGACTTGCATTTGCTTGGGAGGGAATCCTTTTCAGCACCTTCTGTTGGGCTATCCAATCAGGGGTTGGAGAGGCTTCCTCTTTGATCCTCACAATTCATCTTCTGGCCAAAGAGGAGGCAGTGGTTGTCACTTAGGCATTCAGAGCTGTAACCCCAACTTTGGGCACATATTGTAGGGGGGGGGGTCGCATCCCCCCGAAGCTGTCTGACCTCAACCCAGAAACAGGGGATCCGTTCGGACGTTTTCTGCGTCTCCCAACAGGATGAATTGCATCTGCGTCGTCCATACACGGACTTCTGGCAGGCCAATCGTTGAACTGACAACTTTCTCCTGAATCAGAGTGAGATGAGCGCCCTTACTGTTTCCTTTCCTGCTGTCCACCCTCCATTCCTCCACTTTCCAACCGGTAGTCAAGTCCGGACCGATCACCTTCCAGATTATGGTGTTGCCGTCCTCCGCTCTAACCCGCGACCCGCTTGAATTCTCTGAGGATTTTTTCAACAGCGTTCCCCAGTGATAAGGCATAGTTTCCCCCGACTTTCCGAAACCATTCGAAGTCCTGGTAACTTTTGACGTAGTTTTTCCTCTGTAATCCAATCGTTGCTCTCCTCGTCCCAGAGGTGTTTTACCAGAAACACCCCTTTTCCCTCCCAAGCTCTACCAAATTTCCCAACCCCTTCTCTTTCAGGGAAGCAGTCCCCATCTGGAAGGTGGATCAGAGGGTTCTCAAACAAGCCTTGGTTAGCGACTTCCATCTTTGTACTAGGCTGGCTCAACATCTGCAGAAAAAAATCTTCCATGTGGTCCAAATACCATGCCAAACTCTGGATTTAACTCTCCTTTTCACAACGGAAGGAATCATTATGCACCGCCATGTGTCCTCCGGATTCGACCACACCCATTCCTTCCCTAGGATACACTCGGCCAGTCAAACCCAGGAGGTGGAGTTCTCGACGGCTACCGTTAAGTCGTCGTCGGCTAAAGCGGCCCCCTTCGAGTGCAAAGTAGGAGTCAACTGCAGACCCCTAATATCAACATTATGCCTAATATTATCCAGCAAGACTTCAAGTTGGAGGACGAAGAGAAGAGGAGACAAAGGGCAGCCCTACCTCAAAGTGCAGGTTAGAGGGAAGGTATCAGAGAGATGACCATGCACAATAACCATGGAGGTGGCATACATTGCATGAACCCAGTTCAGGAAACCTTTCCCAAAGCCCATCCGGACAAGTGGGGGAGACAAAGACCCATTCCACTTTGTCGTAGGCTTTTTCGGAAGTTTTTCCATATCCAGCAGCAAAATCACAACTTCCCTCTTTTCTGAGCTTATTATTTCCAGGGTTTGCACCATCGTCATAATGTTTTGCAAAGATAGATCTACCCCTGACGAACCCCCCTTGCTCGCACCCAACTAAGTTTGGCAGTTATAAAGTTAGTCAAATCGCCAAAGCTTTCGCTAAGCTTTTATACGCAACATTCAACACGGAGATCGGACGGCAGTTTTTGACTTCCTGTTATCTTCTTTTCCTTGTAAAGTAAGGAGATGACACCCTTGACCAAGTTTGGGGAAGGGACTCGGTTTCTAATGCATTATTATAAATCTGGCACAGGAATGGGTCGAACCTATCCCAACGGCTTAAAAAGAGTTATACGGGCAGGCCATCAATCTCCAGGCAGTTGCCCTTAGCCATTTGCTTGACTTGCGCCGTACAGCTCCAGTTCCGTAAAACAGGGCTTCTAGGCTCTTTCGTGCTCTTGATGCTATGCAGGCCTGCGTCCTTTCCCAAAAACGTGAATTTACTGAAAGGCATCAGAACAAGTGGTCAAAAGGTCTCATTGTGGTCACTATGTCTCGGAAGTACTCAAGTGCGTAAGAGCACATCTTCAGAATGTCTATTGCTGCCACCATTTGTAACTCTTAGGGATGAACAGTTCTCTTACTAGCGTTTTGGTTTGTTCAGGATCAAAGAGCGGAAAGTAAGCTTGGTCATTTTGTTATTCCCAACTATTCCCTGCAGTCTGAACCATTTTAGTCATGCTGTATGTTTCTGCAGTTCAATTAATTTTAGCTGGCTCAAGGCTTTTTCCCTCCTTTCCAGCTAGTAGTAGTCAACAAAGGGGTCTTGGCCCATCTGTACATCGACCATCTTCACTTCTTTTTTACAGTGAAGTTCTCTCCAATGTCTATTGCCGCCGTCATATGAGAAAACACAATGAGAGTTTCTCTTACTATGCCTAGGCCGACGTCTGCCCAGTGATTGTCAGACTGAAATAGGTTCCTGGCATTTTGCCACTCTTTCACTAACCCAATTTGTGATCCCTTTATCCTTGACGTTGGCAACATTTAACCGAAAGGGCGAATGGACCTTATAAACCAAGTCACATGCTATGGCATTGGTGATTACGAGGTAATGATAACAAATCGAGGAAATCAGCCAGCGCATGGGCCCCCCCTGACTACTATAAGATCCAACCTACCGCATGGTTGAGGGGAGGTCTCTGACGGCCGCGGTCTGTAGAAGGTGAAACCATGTTCGTTGGATTTCATCACCCTACAGACATCAATTAAGGATTGAGAGTCTGACAAAGACAAAAGGAGAATACTGTTTGAGCGAAGTAATGCGGGGTTGGGGGAATCCAGCCCCGGATTTAGGGTTGCGTTCCAGTCCCCCAGCATGACCAGATTCTCCACCTCACAAATGTGCGCAGGTAGGTTGGAAAGGAAGGTTACTCTCTTTGAGTAGATTGCAGGGGCGTAGATAGTCATCACTGCTCGTTCCTCGGAGTCTAACTTTAGTTTTACCCAGGCCTAACGACCACCCGGGTCTGCATATTGATCAATAATCTCGCACTCAAGATCCTTATGAATTAGAAGAGCTACTGCACCCTTTGCACGGTCCTCCACCGGACCTCCGGGGCCCAAATCTGTGGCCCAAGTCACCAATTTTGAATGTCCTGGATTTTGTCAGAGTCTGATTTAGCTTCCTGAAGGCCAATGATATGTGCATTGGTCGAGGGAAACCATGATAAGAGTCTAGAACGCTTCTGTCTATTTGTGGTGTCACCAGGTTCTTTTACATTCCATGTTAAGAAATAGACTTTATTGGGGGTGAGCATTAGGCTGGACATGGCTGCCCAAATTTTGGATACGGGTTACTTGATGGGGAATATAGCCTCTGTCCTCTAGATTATGATCATTGTCAGGTTGGGCTAGGGGCAATCCCGCCAACGAGACCTGACCGTGAAACTTCAGAGGACATCAATCCTGGTTATCTAGGCTGCAATCTCATATGCAGAGAGGTCGGCGGATAAACGAATAGTTGACAAAGTCCAGAAGCATGTCCTGCAACGAAAGCCAATAGACTCATGTCATGCATCAGTTAGCAAAAGAAGCTGAAATGGCTTGTATAGCCATGAACATGATGTGAAGCAATGCTTTCCTTCCATATGGGAGTGATGTCATATGTCTCCTTATTTTTGGTTCAGGCAAAGCCGTGCACAAACCTAAATAATGAATAACTTGTTCATTCACAGTTTTGACTGCAAGTTCTTCAGAAGGAACAACCGTCACCTCCTACGAATCCTTACGAGGGTCAAAGTGGATGGCGCCCTCCTCGAACAGTCCTGCGATTGCAAAATCAAAGACGTCCGAGAGGGGTTAACCATATTTTTCATTCTTATTTTGCGAATCGATATCAAAGCCTGAGAGATGAGAGTCATCAAGGGTGTGGTCCACCTCCCATGCATGCTTATGCGAGCAGTCGCAAAAACAGCGTACTATATGGTACCCGTAATCATGCAGCCCTCAATAATTTTGGGGGCCGCTTTTCACACTCAAGTGTTGGCTGACAGGCGTCTTGAGAGGTTGATCTCTCAACGCTAAGCAATTGCTAAGGCGATTGCGAGTCTTACCCTCTTCTGCACCTTGCGCATGCAAGGCGGGCCTTGCCCGTATGTAGCGGTTGAATGCCCCTAACACTGAAAGTAAGCATCTGCGGTGACCTGGAAACAGGTCAAGGGGTTTGACTTTGATAGCTACTACGGACCTTAACGCCCAACTATAAAAATTCTAAGAAACACAAAGATAAAGGGGGTCTCCTCTTTTCTATCAATACAGATCTATTTGATCACTACGCATGTTCCTGGTAGACTTTCGAACACACAACATACAATGGGGTATAAAACACGAGGCGATTACTCTCACAATTACAGTGTGACTCCCTTCAAAATATATTTATAATCGCAGACAAAGTTAATTTGGACTTCCACTCACATAGCATACCTGCAATCATATCAAGGATTCAACATCGGCAAATCACGCTCTATACGGGGTCAACTTCAACCACAGTCTACACTCAGTACTTTTCAAATGGTCATTTAGTAAAAGTCCAGGTAAAACCCAAAGAAACAATTCAACCCACAGGGGTCAAGGCCTTTAGGTTGAGTAGCGAGAACGAGTTATTGAGTCGGAAACCGACAGATCGGCAACAAACCTATTTAAAAAAAAAGGTAACAGATGATGATCCTTGCAGGATCAGGCTGAAACTAGTCAAAAATTGAGTCGAAATGAGCGAAAAGAACTTGTAACATAGCACAAGTCAATTCCCAAAAGACTAAACTACAAGTATATAGAAAATAACCCCCCATATTACATCTCACTCTAATGTTTTCCAATATTAAATCTAAGCCTACCCTCAAGTGAATGCTAAAAGAATAAGGAAGATTTTCAGCAGCATCTCCCCTATACAAGGTGGATTGCCAAGATTTTCCTTGTTAAAATATAATTAGACTCCTCGAAACTAAGAAAATTTCGGCAACACTCCCACTAGAGAAAGGGTCTTCCCAAAATTTATACTCGGTTGAATATGAAGCCTGAAAAATGACCCTTAACTTTACACGTCATCGCAGGTGTAGTCGAACCTAAGTTTGTGTGATTTGTGGAAATTGTCAAGATGGAGGGGGGTTAACAAACAGGTGATGGTTTGCCCTACGCTGCAATGCCTTTGTTAGAAAAGCCTAGATCTTGCCGGACACTTGGGTCCCTGGGAGACATATGGCAGTGCGGTTGGTCTCTTCTTTTTTTGCTTTTATGATATCTGCCTGTAGAACATAGTACAACTTTCTAGAAGCCAATTGTACCTGGGCCGACAACCTCTTCCTTGTAGAACATCCGTCTACCACTTGAACTATAGGAAGGGATCTAAGAAAGTGTCTGATGATAACGCTGTACTCAACATCGCCCACCTCGTGGAGAAAGGGGCCTATCCAGAAATATCCATCTGTTCGTGTTCACAGCAGTGGCATAAACCGTGTCAGTAAGTGCGACAGTAACCGCACAATGCAACCAAGATGGAATTCACAGCAGTGGCACAAACTCAAGTCTGATTGCGTAAGGAATGGTGATCACTCCCAGGTTTTGCAATGGGTATGTTATGGTCTCCATCAACTGGTAACTACTACAAATACTACACCGGCAGGATAGAGTGAACATGGTCTGTATGCTGAAAGAAACATTTGGGCTTGGACTGAAATCCAGCTCAATCTGAAGCGATGCTGTCATGAAAACGGGGTTTTAGTGTGTTGAGCAAAATGCATTTGAAACAATAGTAAATAAGATGGACGGTGGTGCTGATATATATTCAGCACCCGCCACATGGCTGCATCTGAAGATTCTGAACATGGAAGCTGTTCATGGATTGCAGGTTGGCCAAAGTGAAAACAGAAACTTAGCCAGAGATCCGCAGTTGCTTAAGAGTCAGGGTCAGGTGCAGACATGGAAATATCTACCCTTTCCGTCGTATATCCCCTGCTTTTTTGTGGGGGTGGGGGGATGGGGGGGGAAGACATGGGAATGTCCATACTCTCAGTTGGATCGTTGGGTGGGGGGATGGGGGGGGAAGACATGGGAATGTCCATACTCTCAGTTGGATCGTTTCTCCCCCTTGCTCCTTGCCTTTTTTTTTTTTTTCCGTTGCCATGCGAATTTTCTCTGTTTCGTTCCGAGTTTCGGGGTCAGGTGCAGACATGGAAATATCTACCCTTTTTAGTCGCATTGTCCCCTGCTTTTCTTTGGTGGGGTGGGGGAGGGGGGTTAGGCATGGGAATGTCTATACTCTCAGTTGGATTGTTCCTTCCCCTCACTCCTCGCTGTTTCCCCCCCCCCCCCACCCCCGAACTGCCCCCTAATTGCTTCAGACTCTTCAGAGCGTAATGAACAGAAGATTAGCAGGGCTGTGAAAGTGTCTGTGTTGGAGTCTCTTGAGCAGACACTATTGGATTACGCCTATTTCTGTCTTTGCAGGGCAATTTTGATAGTGACAATCAGCGGCTGAGAGTAACTCTGGATCTCGGGCGTTGGATTCAAAAACCTTGACACCGTATGCTTACTACAGTTTCCAGGCTTTGGAATCCCACACCTGATATCAGGAGTTACTCTCAGCAGTTGACTGTCACTGTCAAAATTCCCCAACAAAGACATAGACAGCCCATTTGGGCATGACCCACTGGACAGAGCCCACGGCTGACATATCTCTACTATGAAGCATATATGTGGATTAAAAATTAGGTCAAGTTAGATTAGTACAAACAAAGCTCCACCGAGGGGTGGGAGCCTTTTTTTTTTTTTTTTGGGCCCAGTGCCCAAGGCTGATATTACCAATAAGAAGATTGAGGCCGGGGTCCTCAGAGTCTACCCGGAGTGACCGAACAAAACATGCTGAGAACCGGGCTCAGCGTCCCTCATATGATGATGATTATGATGATTCATGAGCAATGGAGTGGTTTGTGCTGCCTTTCTTTTCTGATTTAAAGTTTGAACTCCCGAGTCGGTGCCTTTTGGTTGCTCTAGGGTGGTGGAGTCATGGCCACAAAGACAGACCACAGAATGGACAGATTCATAACATTTATGGGAGAGTGGAGCTTTAACCACCAGTACTTGGCCCAGCAATCGGCCGCGGAAAAAAAATATAGTAGAAACATTTCTAGTTGGGTGAATTTGGGCGCTCCTGTAGTGGCCCGTACGTTTCCTAAAATCGCGTAGCGTTAACGGGCACGACTTTAGGAAGTACTGGTGGTTTAACTAAACCACCACTGGTGCGGATCTTATTTTGCCAAGCCTAAAATTTTCACTCCGGAATGAATAGGAAGGTTCCTGCCAGGCCTGTACATAGAAAAAGTGTGGCTTCTGTGGTAAGCCACCAGTATGTTCGGCTGCATGCACACCGCAACTTTCAGGGTGCCAGAGCGAAATGGGTGGTGGTGCCAGCCAAATAAGGAGGCCCGCGCCAGTTCATATTTTTTGGCGCACAAGGTGTTTCGAGCGGCAGGAAAAAGTGGTTTGGAAGTAGTGGTCGTTTAATTGCCACAACTTTAGGGGGAGGGGGTCAGCAGTTGCGTTCTAAGAAAACCTGCGAGGCAAATGGTTATCAACTTATCAGGAGTTCCCTACTAGCAGGAGCTTCCTGCTCTCTTGCCAGAACTTCAAGGAATTGTATCCTTTCAGCAATTCTGTGCTGGTAGGAGTATAACGGATGAGCAGTGAGTGACTCATGAAGGGGCAGTCCGCTCTGAGCTAAGGCTATGTCTACCCAGGAGGTTCTGAAATTCAACACATGCTGTCAAAAATGGATCGTTGTGCAAACAGGACTAGTGTCCAACAGGATGCAGCCGTAGTTCCCATGCGTCCTACTTGGGTATATTGGCAAGGCCCAGCGAGGTCGAGTTCTTGAATGAGGGTATACTGGAACATTTTGGACTGCATATTTATGCAATTAGGGCGATATACATTGAGGAAACCCCAATGCTGACCGCTTGGACCGACAGTTGGGGGAATAGGGATTGGAGGGCCTTCATCAGATTGAGAGAACAGCTTTTATATATCAAGGTGAAGATATTCAGGCAATCTGGTTTGGGGATAGGCAATCTACACCAGGTCACGTTCATAGTTTTAGGGGTAGAACCCCTCTTGTGAAAAAGAAGACAGAGAAGTGCCGGAATAGTTGCTATTTGCATTAACTTGGGCATGGTCTACATTCACACTTCTTCAACAGCCCACTTAGGGCATATTTACATTCACACTTCTTCAATGGACCAGGCAGATGGATAAGGTGAGTTGCAGTCTGATACATCCAGGAAAGCCCTGGTATGGAAGTATGCGTCTTTGGTTCAGAAGAAGTGAATCTAACCCCGTCAGAATGCACCTGGATATGCAGGCTGCTCTACGGATCCTGACATGGCTAATTTGAAGAAATTCAGTAGTTTGAAATGCTTTTGGGTGTCCTTTGGGACATCCATTAAAATTGGAACGATACAGAGAAGATTAGCATTGCCCCTGTGCAAGGATGACACCCATAAATTGTGAGATGCTTTTGGGTCATTTCTGTCCTGCAGCAGGAATTGCTGCGCTGTGTTTACTGGCTCAAAGATTGGCGCTGTCAGAATTTCCCCGGACATGTGATTGCCAGGTGCACGAGCAGCACTCGAATGTGAATCCGCATACAGTTGCTATCTTAGCGATTGTGCATTATGTTCTTCCGGTAAGAGGCACCTCAGCTTACGATCACGCGCTCTCCAAAGAGGGGTTGACTTGGGCCGAGGTCCCGCTCTCTCCAATTGCTCATTTCCAAACCTCAGATTATGAAGATCCACGGCTGGACAATTTGAGCCGGTAAGATCTCTGCCTGAGGGGAGCTGAAAACTAAGAAAATAGAAATAGAGGGGTTTTGAGTGTGTAATCGCACCAAAGGGGAGGATCCCACTAGGAATGGTATAGGATCCACAGAGGCTTGTGTGGCAGGCGAACAACACTCATCCCCTGTCCATTGTGCCATACCGCAGTCAGTTATTCGAGCTTGATAAGTGGATAAAGAATTTGAGCTCACCAACTGACCATGTTCAACCCTTTATGGAAGATAGGTCGACCATAAACCGGGGATAGAACAATTTCAAGAGTTTTGCACAAAAAGTGAAATAGACTCGTTGTTAGAGTCATTGGTGCATCAGGCATCAGATCCTCTTCAATTACAGACTGTGTTTTGGACACTGTCGCTAGACTGACTGACGGTAGGTTTCGGCTACGCAGGATTTGGTTGTAGAGTGCCCGGTAGTTGTGCAATGATGGGTGAGGCTTCACCTGCCGGATCTTTGGGAAGTACTGAAAGGAACCTGCCTGGTCCTGCCGTTCGAATCTACATTCTGCACGTGCAGTGTTGGAGTCAACAGTTGGGACCCATGTTTGGCCGAAGAAATGGTTTCGGCTCCACAACATTTGTTTGGAGAAATTATTAGGTTAGTACTGGACCCCACATACATTTCAGGACAGATGGGCTTGTGTTGGTGGTGCCCAGGGGTCGGGACACAGGCTGAAGTTGCAACCTGAGCGCAAAGGACTGCCCTAAAACTCAGTCCTTAGGTTAGGCTGTTGCCATTTCATAGTCTTTGGCCGAGTTTTCGTTTATCGACTCCTGATGGTTGATTCAACACCGCACCATGCAGAACGAAGATTCAAAACTGAGTTCCGGGCATTACTTCCCAAGTGCCGGCAGTCGGCTCCTGGGCTGTTATTGCATGAATGTGGGCTTTCCTGCATTAAACCACCCAGTATCTCTGAGCGGCTTTTTTCCTGGCGTCGACTTCTGTTGCACGCAGACAAAGAAACGAATCAGTGCAGGCACCTTTTTTCCCTTGTTTCCCTTGTGCCTCCAGCCGTTTTGGTCCGGTAGGTCGAGGCCCGAAGGACACGGCATGTTTATGACTGCGCCGGAACAAAATGGATTGGAAAGATACTGGCGGAACTCTCCTAACAAATACTGCGGAGCTGGAACCGAACAGTTGGCCAAGCACTATGATCTTCACCCAAATAGAACGCCTGGTCATTACAGCCGTATTTGGCTTTCAGTCTGGATACAGCGGTGATGACCAGGCGTTCAATTCAGTAGGGGTTAGTGGCAGCCTAAACTAGGGACACAGTTTAGGCCAGTCCCGTCTGCTGAAGCTGGCCATCCAGCTTGCACCCCTATACGTTGGCTCCACCAATGCAAGCCCATTTGTCCTGGAACCTCTGTGGGGTCTGTCTCTAACCTGAGAATTTCTCCAAGCAAATGCTGCGGAGCTAGCACTATATCATATGTTTCTTTTATATTCGTTCTGTGAAGTGCTGTCCCACGCACATCACAGTAGTTTGAATGCATTCCAATCCTGTGGCTTGTGGCAACCCCTCCAGTGGGTAATTTCCAGTAGCACCTGGATTGTACTCCATGCAATCCTGTGTGATTGTGTGCAAGACACCAATATCAGCGTAGCTTCTGAAGGCAGAAGCTATCCAGCCATGGGGATCGCAAGGGATCCGATGACATATTTTCCGGACCCAATTCTCACTAGCTGCAGGACAGCATGTACAGTGAACAGGCATATCTAGAGGAACGGTAATGATGAGACCTCTGACAAGGCTCCATCATTCAGGAGTAAATCATGCCTCTTTCGAAATAGGCAAACAGATCAGAGTGATTGGTTTGCTGCCAGGTGTCCGCCTCAGAAAAAAGCTGGAAAGGAGAGGTTTGGCTCCACTGACGGCCTAACGCAGTCCTGCGGCCAGGGTTGAATGTTTGACAGGAGGCTGCTGATCGGTTTACCGAAGCTAAGCTGGAAAGGAGAGGTTCGGCTTCACTGACGGCCTAACGCAATCCTACGGCCAGGATTGAATGTTTGACAGGAGGCTGCTGATCGGTTTGCCACTGGGTGTCTGCCTCAGAAAAGGGCTGGAAAAGAGAGGTTCGGCTCCACTGGCGGCCTAACGGCAATCCTATGGCCTGGATTGGATGTTACAATCTCTGAGAAACACATTGGCAAATGCCATTCAGGGCAATGCTCTTTGCATGGCATGATGGATGTTGACCCTACAGATACGTACCAAGGCCACGGAGTGCTAGCAAGGCGTGGGGCCGAGCAGGGATGTTCTGATCAGGCACCCGGTAGATGAATGAAGAGGCAAATCTTGCAGCTTTATCATTCTTACTATACAGCAAGTGGAAGCCCTGTGATATCGCCGGCGCCGGCGTCAGTGATAAGGGCAAGCTCAGTAACCACATTGTATATGGGACGCTGGGCTGGACCCGCTTTCCCTCAGGTGCTGCTCCAAAGGCTCCAAAGCAACAGACTGTAGCACCCGGTGTCAGTTTGCTAGTGGAAGGGTGCTCTTACCCCGGATTCCATGAACAAAGGAAAAAAAAAGGGCGATGCTTTTTGGTGGCGCTAGAAGGCTCTTGCAATTAAAGCACCTACGCGAAGGCTGCAGCCCCCCTATCAGATTCCCGCGCCCCCCACCCACCCCCTCTCCCCTCCCCCCAACCCGGAATCCGCATGTTCCTGTCCGAAAATCCGGGGCAGGTGTTTCTTCACTTCCATTTTTCTCGGCTTCTTCTTCACTTCTCTCTTCAGTTCGGCAACAGGAGCGAGTCTCAGGGCATACTCACACGAGGACTTCTATGCATGTATATGACCACTTTTCCGAACCCGCGTGGATGCACCTGACGGCAATTACGTCCACAAAGAAGTGGAAGACGTCCTACTGTGAGTATGCCCTCAGTGCATACTCACATTAGGGCTTCTTCCACGAAGCTCTGGACGTCATGGCAGTTAGATTCGTAATTGCGGTCACATGCATTCCGGATTCGTAATTACAAAGAGCGCCGATCAGAAGTGATGAATCCGGGTGCCTACCGTACCTCGCCCCTGAACTGCCATGATAAAACCCGCTCTCTGAGGGCAGTTACGTGGTGCGCAATAAAGACAAAACGTTTCAGACATGCGCGGGCTGAAGGGGTTGCCATCCTCTCCCAGGCCCCACTTTTTTTCTTTCTTTCTTTTTTTTTTTCTTTTTTTTTTTGTTGTTGTTCCACAGGCCCCACTTCGAGCTATCGGCGCTCGCTGCACTACTCTCGACATGCACAAAAGACAAAAATCATGGCCATGCATCTTTCCATATTCTAGCGGAAGATTCACTCTCGTTTTGCACATTTCGAGAGTAGTGCAGCGAGGCCCATCGTGTGGCATAGGTAGCTTAGCATCATTGGAAGAGGTTCATGTCAGCTTAGCACGCATTACTGAAAACGGAATGCCTTCAAAAAAAAAAAAAAAAAAAAAAACGGAATGCCTTTGCTTTTTTTTTTTTCAACTACGTGGGGCTGAGATTGCTGATGTTAC
>BFEA01000376.1:678711-697190 GCA_003427395.1 Chara braunii
AAAGGGCGATAGCCTTGAGATATTGTCATTGAGCTGACCGGCCCCAAGCAATTCATTAGTAGTTGGCTTTATTCGTCAAGTTCCATCATCTGGATTCGAACACAGGTCTGTGTTTCAACAGTCCATGGGTGTACCCACTGAGCTAGGCTCTTGGGTAAACGGAATGCCTTGTATCGGCGTTGTGAAGCAGGAGATACTCGTCATGGTAGCACATTTCTTCGAACAATTATCTGGCTCTTCTTAGGGTCAGGTGCATGCCGTAATGTGCTGTCACGTGAGTGCGTTTTTTCCCCCTCCCCCCCCCCCCCCCCCCCCCCCCCCCCCCGAAAGTGAGTGCCCTCCTTAGGCTGCTATGAATGCACCTATCTAAAACATGGGCCAGGCCCCACTGGGCGCTGTGCTCATTCTAGGAAAGCATGAACCTGGACGGTATCAACGTTAGGTTCCTTCCTTTCTAAGCATGACTATAGCACGGCCAGGATCTGGTCCTAGCGTGTAGGGACACTTGTAGGAAGTGTGTCAAGTCTAGGTGTGAATTAAAAAAGAAAAAAGAAAAAAAAAGTCTTCGTGTGAACTGCCACTTGATCTCACTGGCCCTCGATTTAGGGAAGGCGGGGGGGTTTTGGGGTGGGTAAAGGTAATGTTCCGCTGCACGTAGTGAGTGTATCTCCGCGCAGAAGGTGGAGATATACACCGGGCAATGAGCATTTTCCCGTTCTTTTTTTTGATTTTTTTTTTTCCCCAAGGGCGACGGCCTTGAGATATCATCATCGGACAGTTGCGATTTTTTATTTTTTTTTTCGTTTTTTTTGTTACTCCTCTGCTTCCAGTGGAGTTCGAACACAGGTCTGTATTTCAATACTTTAGGGGTGTACCAACTGAACAGCCAGTTGGTTCTTTTTTTTTTTTTTTTTGCTTTTTTTTTTGCCAGTTGTTTCTCGGCGCGCCGCTAACCAATGACCAAAAAAAAAGAAAAAGAAAAAAAAAAGTGAAAATGACAAAAATATGTTGGGTTTATCTTCCGCGTCCAAGGGGGAAACACACATTCTCATTTCGCACGTTTGCTGAGCGCCGGTTGGGTCGGGACTCGAACTTGCGTGTGTATTTCAACAGTTCATTGCTGTAGCAACGGAGATCTGCTCGGCCCAAGAACCATTTTTGTGGGGCTGGGGTCGGGACAGACAGGACATGGTGACACAGGTGGATTCTTGTCAGAGGCGTTAGGGTGTACCTGTTCCCTCAGATTCTTCGGTTTTTTTACCCCCCTGTTTTTTCAACCCCTTTCGTAGGTGGAGGGTCGCCTTTAGAACGAAAAATTGTGCGCGATAGGGTGGAAAGGAAAGGCTGCAGGGGTGCCCCAGCCGTGGAGGTTGTCGGAGGGGCATGGTGTGGGCTTGGTAGGAAGAGGGGGTGCTGGGTGTTGTGTGTATGGGTGGAGGAAGCTCCACCAAAGAACTGTCTCGGCTGCTGGTAGGTGTTGCCTGGCTGCTGCAGGCAGGCAGAGAGGCAGGCGGGGAGGCAATGGATCGCACGATGCCGCAAATTGAACGCATAGGCGAGGAGTCCATACATAAGGGCAACTGTCACGTCGTCAGATGGAGAGCTATAATGCACATGCTTTCTACTCGAAAGCCTGTGTCCACTGGCTCGATCAGTTACCAGCGACCGTAAAAAAAACACAAAAAAAAAAGTGGCGACAAGTACTGGGCGGTGTTGGTTCCGTAGTTTAGCCACGACTTTCTTTGCGATTTATTTTCCTTTTCTCTCTCTCACACCTGTCTCTTATACACATCTAGATGTGTATAAGAGACAGTCCCAAAATCGCCTTTTTTGTTCCGCTCATTTCGGAGGAAACGAAAAGCAAGGGAGGGGGGAGGGAACGGAATCTAGAGAATAGAATACGGGCCGTCGGAAACTGAGATCGATGGAAAAGCGCCCTCCGTGGAAACGATCTGAATGGTTGAAAGTACGTCGACGTCTAAGGTCGACAAGTCACTTCGTAAAGGAGGCGCCTTTCTGATTCAGCAACTGCTGCGCGACAGGCGCAGCCTGGTAACGGTTCCGATGTGGGAGAGTCAAGTCGGCGTCCACAACAGCTCCGGTAGCAGACAACAGCTCGCAGACAGGGAGTAGTAATAGGGAGCGGAGCAGGAGGCGGAGGAGGCGGGTGGTTAGTTTTCTTGGGCAGCTCTGGGACGCGCGAAGACGGCGCTCTCGAAGCTCTCGGCTTCCCCTTTCAGTCTCCCTGTCTCCCTCCNCTCTCTCTCTCTCTCTCTCTCTCTCTCTCTCTCTCTCTCTCTCTCTCACATGTACCAGCCACTAAGTGCTGCTGAGTTTCTGTCGCTGCCTGTCTCACTGGCATTTTCTCTCTCTCGGCCTCTCTCGCGGGTTATCTTGGAATATGGACGGACCTCGAATTGACTGTTCATAGTGCTCAGGAGGCTGATAAGCATATGGTACTCCGATAGGAGGCGCCAGGTCATTGAGCTGCCCACGTGGATCCTCTCTGGTAAGTTGATCATTCATCTTTCTCGAGTCTTGTCATCGTTTCCATCCACATGGGAGCGTTGTGTGCTAGTACGTGGGTGGGTCACAGAGCAGCAACCATCATGCACACGTCCATCTCGTCGAGCTCGCCAAAGACACCGCGCAAAGAAGCCCGAGACCTCTAGGCCTGAATAGAAAAACTGCGATACGGTTTCGTTTCTCTTGCCGTAAGCATGACGGAAGTGTATCGCGCTTCCCCTTGGCATTTAGTAGAGTCAGGAGAGCGATAGCCGGACTTGCTGGCCGTCAGACGCTCAATGCGCGGTCGTTCAATCTTCATGCAATTGGACGACACCTCTCTCTCTTTATATTTATGCATCTTCTTTCCTTCCTCCTCCTCCCCCCCCTCTCCCACCTTCCCTACCCCCGGGCCCAGTTTTCTCTTTTTTCCGATCTTGATCATTGCCTTGGAATTTGGAAACCTTGTCGGCCATGCCGGAGTGCGTCGATAATTTCAAGCGCTCGCCATTCCCCAATTGCGCGCGTCTGATTCAGCATGCGCTCTTGAGTAAATGATTCTTAGTCCTGGTTTGCCGAGTGGTGCCAAAGCTTTGCCGCGCACCCCCCTTTTTACAACTCCCCTTTCTCCACCCTGCCCCTCTCCCCTCTCGCTGTTCTCTCTCTCTGCCTGTGCATCGCTCCAGAAATCAATCACGAAGTGCCATCCCTCCGTTTCGGATCACAGGAAGCAAGAGCATGGCGCACTGTCATTTCGTCACGCGAGCAAGTTCGGATGCTCTTAGCGTGAGAGGGGACGTGTGAGCGAGTGGGCGCTTGTGTGACAACCAACAAACTGGCAAATGCAGGATCCAAACACTTACCAATAGCAGAAGTAAAGGGGGAAGGAAAGTGCTCAAGGTATCATACATAGCCAGCCACGGGCAAAGGCGCAGCCCCAGTGGCGCAGGTTGAAGGGCGAAGTGCTGGGGCAATGTACTCGAGTAAGGAAAGGGGAAATATGGCTATGGTTCGTGAAGCAGCGGTCGTTGCCACGAGGCGACGAAGCCTTCTAGGCAATCAGCAGCGGAGCGGGAAGATGGTTTGTGCAAAAGCTTTCAAGGCCTCTTGTCGTCTCTCTCTCTGTGTGTGTAGTCTAGTCCCAGAACTGAAGACGGAAATTCTTCCCTTTCCGACTTTTTTCTCCCGCTTTTCAAGTGCAGGGCCCTCCACACATGTGAAGATTACCTGTGCTGTCCGTGTTACGTGCGGAGACAGGTAAGTCTTACCCTACCGATCCAGCGTCCTCGCAGTGGTAATCCAACCCAAGAACGAAACAAGGCGCCATGGCGAGCCTTTTTGTTCTTCTCGTGGGAATAGAACTTGGCCTGTAGGCCCAAGGCTGCGGTAGTCACTACGGGGTGAACCAAGCAAGTCATACTTAAAAGTTTGATCTCACCACAACAACTCGTCAACCTTGGGATCAGTCTCGTCGAGATCGTGGTCGACCCAGCTGCGTGGTGTGCATCCACGGCCCCGCCTTCCCTCTGTCGCCCTGTACGCCATGTCATGGACTGTGGCGTAACTTGGGAGTTAAGCCGCAGTCCACCTCCTTGCAGCACGGACACGCATGACAAGGTACATTCTCCTGGTTTCCTCTTTCTCTTTCCTCTTACCGGGCGAAAGTCTTCCTCTTCTTCTGCTTCTCTACAATCGGCTTTGTCTATATCTTCCTTCCGTCTTCGCTTTTTGAAAAGGATATTCCTTGGCCCGGCTCGAGATCTCAGGGCGTTGGTTATTGTCCATATCTGTCTCTTGTTCATCCTACCAGCAAAGGTACATTTTTAACGCTTCTTTCCTTTCCTTCTCCCCTTTTCAACTCCGTTTCACGCTCTCGGTGGATAAATAGTTCAGAAGTTTCTTGACTCCCTTCTTTTTTAAAGTAATCCCGGTTTCTGCTTCTCATCCTCCTGCAGCAGCCGTGCTAATGCTCTTCGTTTCGTTCCAGTTTTGACGGATGTCCCGAGTTGAGGTCCAGTTAGCCTGGATTCCTCCTTCTGGACCGCGGATTCTCCCTTCTGGACCGTGGATTACGAGAATTGACGGCCGGACACAGAATCCAGGAGAGTGCACCTGGCTCACGAAAACCTCTTGACGTCATTTTGACGATGTGGTGTGTACGAAAATTACACGCGTATCGATCCTTAATCAAGATCGAATCCTGCTATCTTGCATCGAAGATGCATGAGGACTGTATGCGTCCAAGTTCATTGCATCATTGAATACGAGTTTCTTGGCTAGATACTTTGCACAATGCCTAAGCGTGCTACTCGGGGAAAGACGGAAAATTGCGTCGGGAAGAGAGAGAGAGAGAGAGAGAGAGAGAGAGAGAGAGAGAGAGAGAGAGAGAGAGAGAGAGAGAGAGAGAGAGAGAGAGAGGGCTCAGCTTTAAATTTCAGAAGGCGTGCAGAGAGCATCACCTACTGTTGTTGACAGGGTCCAAACTCTCGCTTTTCCTTTCCCGCCCAAAGGTGTGAAATTGCGTTTTTCCTGAACCT
The DNA here is from genome assembly GCA_003427395.1 of Chara braunii. Classification (NCBI taxonomy): domain Eukaryota; kingdom Viridiplantae; phylum Streptophyta; class Charophyceae; order Charales; family Characeae; genus Chara; species Chara braunii. The sequence goes on from BFEA01000376.1 coordinate 683,754, forward strand.
GTACTGTAATCTCGTCAGATGCATCCTTGCGTCAATGCGCACGTGTATCCTTGATGAATAAAGATCATCTGTAATAGATATGATAATCGTAGCTGCGGTGCAGCAGGGAGCATTGGGTGCAACTCAGGCTTCTAAAATTTCTGTCTGTAGTTATCGTGCGCTTTTTCTTCGCTTAGCCCGCGAGATCGGACGGCGGACCAGATGACGTATGCCTATCTTCAGAACCGATGGATTGTAAGTCAGTTTCTCTTCAAAGCAAATTGATTGAGATCGAAATGCATAAGCAGACCAGTAGAGCGCTTTCGTTTCGCTAAAGCTGATCGACATCATACGGGTCGGACGTTGGACTGCATAACTTTCACTTATATCTTGGCATGGTTAAAGCTTTCGTCGACGGCCAGGAGATGGGTGGGGCCTTAATTACTGTCAAAGCTTAAAGCTTAAATCTTGGAGGGGTTCTTGCAGTTGTAATTGTTCAGCAAGCGTTGTTGTGGCGGTTATCTTGATTACCGCTCTGCTGAACGGTTGCAGTGGGGTTGATTGATTCCTCCCCTCCCACAACCCCCCACTTGTTTTTTTACGTGATGAAGATAAAGAAGTTGATTCGTTTTGGGCTTTGCAGTTTGTCGGAGTCCCAGAAAGGTGAAAGTTTTGCGACCTTAATGCCATCTCTGGCACAATAACTGCACCAAGGTCCAGTCTTAGGACAGCAGGTTCAAGTTGCACCTTACAGTTGCTTGAGGATCTTCACGGAGAGCTGAATGCGGTGGGGGGTTTCTTGAATGTCGTGTCGATCGTCTGACTTGCCAAAGATGGCAGTTTGCTGGCTGCCGGATCTCTGCTTCGTCTTTTACTCTAGTCGATAGAGGGTTAGTGTTCGGTGTGCAATGGAAAGGACAAGGCAAAGGGAGATGTGAAATGTAAAAGAAATCGTGACGTTGAGAGTCTTCGGAACTACCGATTGCAGCAAGAAAGAAGCGGAAGGAAGGACAATATAGTCTTCAGCATTTGTCTGATGGACGAATGTTTGTTGTTGCCTGGGCTTGCTTGTGACGTGACCTTGATTGAGGCTGTTGCTTTGGAAGCGGAGTTGAGGGGCAGCGGCACTGCAGTACGTGGTTTGTATCTTCAAGATGGGATGTTGGAGGTAATTACTAATTGATAGGCGAGGCCTTTGCGCTCTGTTCGATCCGTAGGCGCTCTGAGCGCATTCAGAGAGTGAATAATGCAGCATTCAGAGAGTGACTGATAGATGCACAGGGCTGACTGAGAGGGCGATCTGGTATGAGCTGATTGAAACCGGTGAAGGGAGTTCGCAATGGCTCTGTTTGTCACTATTCGTTCGCTTCAAACAAAAGAAATGGCCACAGCTGTGGCCACTGGGAACATCCGTAGTGGCAATTGTCCCATTACAGCAGTTATCACCGTGAGCATCAGCATCACCATTGTCATTACTATCATTTTAGATTTTTTATCACATTCATCACATTCATCATCATCATCAGTATTCGATCCTCATCGTCGTCATGTAAGCAAGCACTCGTGACCGATACCACTCATTGCAGTCTGCTCGCTTGTCAGCTACTGCCGAACGACCAGAGTGCTTGCTTGTCAGATTGCCTCTCTGCCTGCCGCAGTGCTTGCGTGCAAGCTTGCCCACCTAATGACCAGCGTGCTTGGGTGTCAAAGAATGTCCCGAACTGCCGGCCTGGATGCTTGTGGGGCTGTGTCTCTCCCTGTCTACCGCTGTGTGCGCAAAAGGTCTCAACCAAGCTTGCCGCTCAAGTGTTCGGGAGACCTGTTAAAATTGGAACGATATCGATAGGGGATTAGCATGATGGCCCAGCGCAGAAATCGAGTAGTAGTAAAGAAGCACGTGCTAAAGAGGTGCTCACCATGCTCGTTGTTCTGTTCTGGCCTTACCTTCGTGTCGTACTTGCAGTTCGGGACGTCTCCTCCTTTCTTCTCATCTTCTGTCATACGCACTCCGTCATTTTGAGAACTCCCTTTTTCTTGCCCTCTCCTTCCCCCCCCCCCCCCCAAAAAAAAAAACAGTCGTTCGTGGTCCTACACTTACTATACTATGTCGCTCCTCGTTCTTCACCACCTCCTCCTCCTTCCCCGGAAATGTGTGTATGGGTTGTTTCTTTGCCGCGGTACGGAATCTTGAGCCCTCAAGGAACCGCGATTGGCATGCAGTTGGAAAGAAAGGAATCCGGACGTCGTAAGGGAACAGAGCGATCTCGGCTGTAATATTGAATGGACCAGATGGAACGTCCTTGGAACACCGAGTGGAACGAAAAGAAGGCAAGCGCGATTGTAATCCGAAGAGAACAGAAGGCACGCGTACGAGTCAAAACAGAAAAGGAAGCGATGCGCACCCATTGAATGCGGGTGCGTGGGGGGTTGGGAAGGGGAAGTATGCGACAGAAGGCAGGCGGCTGAAAGAATGCGATCGGAACAATGTAAGGCACGCTTTTGGAACGCTTTTGGGACTCGAGGAAGGGCCTTAGGAACGCCGCGATAGGAACAACGTAAGCAAGGCACTTGGGAGGAGCAAGAGCTGCGAGCAAACACGGGGGTGAAATGGAATCGAATATAACGGACCGAAAAAAGAAGAAAAAAAAAAAGAATATAACGGACCGAAACACAGCCTAACAGAATTCACAGAAACGGCTGAGAAACCGAATGAAACGAACGGACTGAGACGAAATGAAACCGAAGAGGATGGCCAAAAGCGGCGAAGGGCAAAAGAACAACGTAACGGCGATGCCGTACCTGGTCGCTTAAATTAGACAGACTTCCCTCGTTCTGTAATCAGATGCAAGGGGATGGAAGCGAACGGAACAGAAAGATTCGGGAAGGTGAGAGCACGTGGTTGGAATAACGGAATGTAACCAGATGGAACTGGACGGAAAGCCAACGAAACAGAAAGGATCGGGAAGGAGACAACGTAACGTGGTCGGAACAGTACAGAATTGAGCGTGGGGAACACGATTCACGATTGCGGTATCTACATCACCGTTTCTTGCACCATAACAAGATCCAATATATTCTGCTAAAGAAAGGCCCTCTCTAAAATTATTTTGAGTAGGTAAATCGATAACTTATTCTTGAGGATAAGAGACTAGTCCACGCATTCCCACTAGTTGATGTACTTGAGAAGTTGTATGGTTACACAAAAGAGTGGCGTGGGACATGACAGAGGGATTGAAAGGTGGATTGACGTGGGATGAGATAGAAGGAAGACGAGTGGCAAGGAGAATCGAATGGGTGGGTAGGAAAAAATTGCTCGTGTGTGTGCGAGTAGTAGTGGCTGGGCTGCCGTTTGTGTTCGGGCGGTTGGTTCTTCTCTCTGCCTGCAGCAGCTAGTCCATGTCTCCATGTCATTGGAGTTAGAACCCATTCGTCTTTTTTTTTAATAGTAAAATATGTTTGGTTAATTTTTCGTAAGTTTCTACCCTTTTTCTAGCCGCTGCCATCAGACTTGCTGGGTTCTTTACTTCTTTTGTTATATAGGCGCGTCGTTTTCTACCCATTCGCTTAACACAGGCAACGTGTCTCATAGTTGTTGAGCATCAAAGAATCAATCTATCGCTCTCCTCCTCAACCCTTCTTCGCTCTGCCTCCGTCCTCTCGCTTCCTTGCTGTGTCCCCGCTCTGACCAGAAGTCGAGTACTTCCTCCTGCCGCCTAATTTGTCCGCGATTTCTTTTTTCTTTTCTTGGGGCCCGTTGTATTACGGCAATCAGGAACTCTTTTGCTCCCCTTAAGCCTCCATGACGAGATGAAGGCAAAATGTCGAATTGCGGCTCCGCTACTGTGGGATGCTGTATTGGGAAGAACAGGTGCGGATCTTATATGCAATGGATCCAAATTTGAAGCAACAGATGAACCCGTACTGCCTTGCTTCATCGTGTTTTTTTTTTTTTTTTTTTTTTTTTTAATGGGAAAGTACACTTCGTATCACTTCAGAAAAATGGAACCGGAGGCTCGGGGCCTCACAATTCAACCCGAAAAATTACTGGGGCCATTACCCAGCTTCGGCTCATTGCTTGAAACCGGGTCCAGCGCCGCCATAACCATCTCTATGCTTAAACACTCTCTTAAAAAAGAGTGAAGCACAAGAGCTTTATACCTCGGACTAATACTTGTTGACGTATCGTTTTTCTGTGATGCGAAAGCTACTCAAGAGCTTTACTTTTTGACTAAATGGAGGAAAAAATGGGATAATAGCAATCAGAACAGGAATAAGACTGGAGAAAAAGAAAGGATCGAGAAGATAAGCTCGATCTATTACAGGTGCCCGACTCTCTCACCCTCTTCTCTCTCTCCCTCTCTTTGGCCCTCTGCTCCCTCCCTCCCTCTCTCTCTCTCTCTCTCTCTATCTCTCTCTCTCTCTCTCTCTCTCTCTCTCTCTGTAGCTGCACGCTGAGTCTCTGTTTCTCTTTACTGTTCTCGTTCGCCCTATCCTCCAGATCGTAAATATTATGGACACGACACGACAACCCGAGTGCATGAAGGGTCTTGCCTGGCGTTGGGCGCCTCCCTTTCTTCCATCTGCTTCTGCGTGGCGAGGAGATCCTATGAAGCGTGCAGGAGAGATTTAGCTGGCGATGTCCTAGAAAGCTTGTACTTCTGCAACTGCTGTTGGCCTCGGGGTTTGCAACGTACCTTCTTACCAGGATCATCCATCTTGATAATCAAACTCCCAACCAGCCAGCCATGCACTCTTCCATCAAGCAAACAGCAGGCAAACAAACTATAATCCCGTAATTGTCCGTGGCAGGTGGACGTGTAGTGGGGGTTCGATCTTCTTTCTTTCCCCTGCGAATGAAAAGGGTTCTTGGAATGGATCAAAAAGAGGGGATAGCAGAATCAATAAAACTAATTGAATGGAAAAACCAAGAATGGATACTGTAGTAAGGATTATCGACCTCAGCCAACTAACCAATCAATCAGCCGAGCACGACCCATGATGCGTTCAAGCGGACAGCAGACAGGTTAGTGTTCGGTTGTGCTGCGGCATGTGCGGACGTTCTGTTTTCTCTGATCAAGAAAGGTACTTCTTGGAAAGGGATCTTACTTTGTAGCGGCTCGTTTTTCAGCGAATCTTACTTTGTTCACGAGCAGAACATGGTGTGAGTATGCCCTAAGAAACAAGAGGCATCATGTAGCCAAGGAGGGAGTAGAATCGAAAAGGAACCTCCCTGAGAATTCGAAATCAACAAAAAAAATAGTAGGGGTGAAACGTGAAAAAAATGAAAAAAGCAGAGAAAGCGTAAGAAAGCGGAACAAGCTGACGAAAAAAGGCAGTAGGGAAGGAGGCCAGAGAGAGAGAGAGAGAGAGAGAGGCGGAAAGACGAGGAAAGAAGCAAGAAAAGCGAAAATAGAAAGTGTCATGTGGCCAAAAGGAGGCCACAGAGAGAGAGAGAGAGAGAGAGAGAGAGAGAGAGAGAGAGAGAGAGGGAAAGACGAGAAAAGAAGCAAGAAAAGCGAAAATAGATAGTGTCATGTGGCCAAGCGCCATGCCACACGTTTACGCTTTTTGATCTTGCCTCCGTTGCAACCAGAATTTCTTCTTCCTCCTCTTCACGGCGAGAAAACCAAGACCCGTTTGCTCATTGAGAGTAGTTCCTCGACCAACCGGGGAAGGTGAAAAAAGAGGAAAAAACACGCTCCTTGCGTTGTCAACGTTACTCGTTAATTTTTTGCAAGAAAAGATATCGCGAACAATAACGTCAGACAGAGAACGAAAAGAGGTTAGAAGATTAGCATCCGGGGCATCCGTTAAAATTGGAACGATACAGAGAAGGGTAATTAGCATGGCCCCTGCGCAAGAAAGACACGCATAAATCGAGAAACGGCTCCCCCCCCAAAAAAAAAAAAAAAAAGCAAAAAAAAGGAAAAAAAAAAGAAAAGAAAGAGAAAAAAAAAAGAAAAAAAAGAAAAAAAAAAAGAAAAGAGGTTAGAAGGACACCTCTTACTACTAGTGTTTGTCTAGTTCATTAGTGCATCATGTGTCGTTCGCTGCGAAGCGGACGGTTCAATCCTCCCGTTTGTTGGTTGTGCTTCCCCCACCTCCTCTTCCCTCCTTGTGAAGCACCGCGAAGGAGAAGAGTGCAATATTTTCATATTACGCTGCCATGCAGGAAGGCCGGTTGGCACACATGCAACCTATGTGTTGCAGGCAGACACACGTACCGTTCAACTGGGAGCGTTAGAACATGGTGCTTGCAGTACGTAAGGAATGCTTTCTTGGGTGTGAGGTTATCACTGCACTGCTGATTTATCTTCTCAAGTATAATGCAATCAATGAAGGTTGATGGCTGTCGTCACTTTAAAACCGTTGGAGCTTATGTCCTTGCATCGGCGGAGTATCTCTTTCGATCCTTTTTTATGACACTTTTCTTTACTGTGTTCGACAATTATTGGTACATTAGGAGTGATATGAACACGGCCTCATTTCAATTCGTATAGGTCTTCTCGCAATATTAAGCTGTGAATGCATCTGTAGATCGTCCTAATGTAGCCCTCCCTCCCTCCCTTCCTGCTCCTCTTTGCATCCTTCTTCTCTTCTAAGTCTTCTTACAGGTTGTCTCCGTTGCCAGGGCGAACTTACGTTAGAACACCGCACCGTTTTTTGTTTGCCGTCGTCCTGTTTGTCTTGAGAAAAGTTGGGCATTGAAAAGCACTTATTGGAGACCGTGGGGGATCAACCGTTTCCATAATTTTTTCTGGAGACGGTCGGGTAATGCAGTGTTTCTCTTGCAACAGATTAGATGGCTGTGACTACTGGCCTCAGCGTCTTCTTCGATCATTGTGCAAAATATGATCATTGTGCAAAATATTTTGTTGACCCGGCCGTCTTCTTCTCACCTCTTTCTTTGAATGTCGAACTGTTCAAGCTCGCGCACAAAATAGAGGCACAGGCTGTGAAGTTGCGTGAATCCAACGTCAAGAAGATGAGGAATTTCGCTCCCACTGCACTTGGTTCGGTGCGGTTGTGAAGCCTACGTAGTAATTGAAAAATAGTAATTAGTAGAAAAGCAATTTGGAAGTAGTTGAAGAATAGTAATTAGTAAAAAAGTAGTTTGGAAGTAATTCTGTTCTTTCCTGTGCTGTATGCGCCCTGGCACTTAGGGTAGCACTTTGCTTTACTGTTAAGCTCTGTTGCCTGGCACTTCTCTTTTTTTTTTTTTTTTTTTTTTTTTTTTTGGAAGAACAACCCGACCGGATGCTAGGTGTGCTGATATGAGCAGCCTGGCACTTGTCTCTAACCCGCAGGGTCTTTGGGAGTCTGGTTGGGTAATGGCCAGGCCAGCTTCTCCTACCCACCACCTTTCTCGCTCCAAATGAGCGTAAGAGGTTATACCTTAGCTGCTAGCATCGCTCTGTGCTATCTACAAGTCGGCAGCATGGATATTATTACTGTGCTTGCACAGTGCGTTGTATTTGGGGAGTGTTATATCGGGGCCAATGGCAGCCATGGACACGAGGCAACTTTCACCGTGCATGGGGGCGTATGTAGGGACAATCTTTTCTGAAAGAGTCCAGGTGCATTGACAACCTTTCTAGTTTGAGTAGGCGCTGAGAGAACAACTCCAAACTGGGTCGAATGAAATCTTGCCTCTGAGGCAACATAGACAAGCTGAGGGAATCCAGGGATGTGTGTGTGTGTGTGTGTGTGTGTGTGTGTGTGTGTGTGTGGGTGGCGGTGGGTGTGTGGGTGAGTGTGCATGTGATTTTCAGCCGTGGTTGTGTATGGTTATAGGTGGCTCGGGTCTGAGTAGGGGAATTTTGCATTCTAACTGGGCATGCATCTGGTCTGATTAGGAGGTTCATGCATTCTTAAGTAGAATAATGAGCGTCCCTCCAAACAGCCCTCTTGAGTCTCGCAAAGATTCTCAGAGATGGGAGACAACCTTTCAGAAGCCTTGGGGAAGACGTACCATTTTTTTTTCAGAAAGGGAAACTTTTTTCCCAATGCAGCTGTCCCGCTTTTGTTGTATCCATCTCATGGAGGCACACTTATCTCCATGGTCAGGTCCTTTTGCTTGTCCTGATCCTTCGGCAAACGGATATCCTTTAGGTTCTTAACCCTTTCTCTTTGGTTCCCTCTTGCCTACCCATTTGCAACACATCCTTTTCCCTCACCTTGCTGACTTTGTGGATTTGATTTGGTCTTACATACATTTTGAAGTTCTCTCTTGTGAGGCGTTTGTTGCACTACTCTTAAGGCAAAATAGGATTGAGTGTAGACCCTTATACCACCAATACTTGGCCCAGCTATCGCCCATGGAAAAAAATAGAGTAGAAACGTTTCTAGTCGGGTGAATTTGGGCGCTCCTGTAGTGGCCCGTACGTTTCCTAAAATCGTGGCTTCGTGGCTTGTCAACGGGTAACAAGCCACGGTCTTAGGAAGTACTCGTGGTTTAACAACCTTCGAGCATGTGTTGCTGAGCATCTCGGACCTCGCTCACAAAGAAAGAATGGAGGGTGGCAGTTCAATGATCCCCCCCCCCCCTCTCCCGGGCCTCGTGCCCCCATGTTCTTTGCCTCCCCCCTTTCCCTTTTTGGTTGGGGTGATTAAGAAGGGGGCACCACAGGGCCACAGGCGGTGATTGCCCAATTTGCCCGTTGTATCGCAATGCTCGTAGTGCATTTGGAAGGAAAGGAGGGGGTGCCAGGGGGAGGGGGGAGGAGGAGAGGAATGTATGTGCTCTTTATTTTAAGCACCTCCTCTCAGTGGATCTGTTGATCGCACACTTGCCTGCTTTTTTTGACATAATGATGGAAAAAACCATTCAGTTTCTTTACGGACGCGCAATTTTTTTGTCCTTTTTCTTTTGTTTTCTTTTTCTGTGGCATTCTTCTTTTGGTGTTCCAAGTTACGAAAAGCAGCGTGTTGCCTGTGCCTGACAAGTGGAGATATACTGATGCCGATAATGGATTGGGAGTATGAACCATCAATTTGACTGACAGTTGTGCACGGCTTATTTCTGACGTTGCCCACAAGGCATCATCGGCATTGCTTGCCTTGTTCAGACACTTCGACCTTGCACATCTTGTTCAGACACCAAAAACGAGGGACAGAAAATAGGAGAAATAGAGAAGGGAAAAAGGAAAAGGAGGAAAAGCAAGCAACGCCTTTCCCGTTGACAAGCATAAAGGATCACCTGCTGGCTTGTCATAAGCAACCGAAGCGTGTGTCCAGGTGTGTGTGTGTGTGTGTGTGTGTGTGTGTGTGTGTGTGTGAGAGAGAGAGAGAGAGAGAGAGAGAGAGAGAGAGAGAGAGAGAGAGAGAGCTCCCTTGCTTAGGGACAGGACCAAACAATCTGCATCCACAACGTTGGCAGCTGCATGGCAAGTGTGTGTGCCTAAAATGGAGGAGAGGAGGGTGGGATAAAAGACGGAAATGAACCGCTTAAGAGGGGGGAGAAGGGCCAATTGTGCAAGCCCAAGGACACGGCACACTGGGCAAACACCTGCTGCACCATTTTGCTTGGGCAGTAATCACCCCATAATAAGAACACTCATATCTTGCCTGGCATGCGGAGATAAACCGGCACCATCTTCCACAGGGCAAGGGCTGGTCCTGAGCCCCTAATACGCATGTCTGGTCTGCAATGCCGAAGAGGAAGAAGACGTCCTTTTCTGTATCAGAAGAAACTCAGATTGCTTGGAGCAGCCTATAATATTGGGGCTTGGGCCCACCTGGATGTTATAGCTCTGCCTCTGGATTTGCTAAGGCTCTCCCTCTATTGGAATGGACCAACTCCTGCTCGCTATTTGGTCCAGCGTCTCATAGAAAAAAGGAGGAGGACTACTACAAGTCCATGAAGACGAAAATCTGAAGGATTTCTCTCAATACCTTCGTCCCCGAACCCAATGCCCTATTATTATGACCGCGTTGGATTGGGATGGGCAGCTTATATATGTTCGTTTCTGTTTGGGGAAGAAAGTAGGACTTCCCTGGATAAATCTGAGTCGGTTCTGGTGAATCTGACTGCAATGACGGACAGCTTCCGTCATTGAAGTTCTGTCAAGGCCGTGCCCTGATTCAAGCTGGCAAAAGAATCAGTGGGCGTTAAATGAACCCTAGCAGTGACTTCCACCCAATGAACGGCTTGGTTGGATGCCGTTCATGGGCAAGCTCTGTTGGAATAGAGTACTATGAGGGATAAAAATAAAATTTCTAGGGCCAGTGTATCTTAGCAGAGTCCACGAACAGCCAGCTGTGGGTGGGACTTTTGTAGGCTGGCATTCACATCCACATGACGTGGTATACTGTGAAGTGTTTTTTAATCATCCTCCTGTGTCAGACAAAAACATTTAGAAAAGTGAACATGGTGACAAGTCCTTCCATCAGGATCGTGGATGTGAAGGCATACCGTTCTTTTGTTTTCTTTTCCGTTCGTCTTTTGCTGCAGGATTTGATGTAGTTTTGATGACCTTGTAAAAAAAAAACGAAAAACAAGAAGGGAACGAAAAACTTGAAAAATGCAGGAAAAATTGGGCAGCCTGCGGAGAGCTGGCATCCATCGGGCTCGCAGTTGTCAGAGCATGCTCTCCTTTTTCTTCTTTTCTCCCTTTTCCTTTTTCTTTTGTCCTTTTCTAAAAGAGGTATCCCCTAACATTATTATATCTATCTGACTCCACCATGATTTGAGCTCATGATATGTTCATCAACAGCTGTGTATGTGTACCATTTAGCCAAATGGGCTGGGTCTGTTTTCGTTTCTTTTTCTTTCCTTTCGGTGGAGGATTGCACTCTGGTGTAATTCCAGTTTTTATTTAATGGGCTTCACATGTCCCCCCAGTTTTTTTTTTCTTATAGAATGCCTCTCGATGCTGTTCAGTTTCACAGAATGCCTCGGAACGTTATTCTGCATCGTGAATGCCCCACCAATGACCAGAATCCTCCATACAGAGGGAAACTTTGGAAAGCAAAGGAGTGGCATCCTGCGAGTATTCCCTATTAGTGTAAAATGGTCCGCCTCCAACTATTGTTGTCACTTTTTGAGACATCATTTTGGTATAGCGCTGATTATGTAATCTATTAGGGTGCTGATTATGTAATTTATGTAATCTGTTAGGGTGTTCTTCTTTTTCTTTTTTTTTTTACCTCGCCAGGCTTGTGCTATGGGGGTTGATACGAGCATCCTCCTGCAGCACTCACCCGTCAATGGCTCCTGTTTTATTGGTTCGGAGCCGCACCTGCTGTGCTACGGGGTTGATACGAGCATCCTCCCTTAGCAATCACCCGTCAAGGGCTCCTGTCTTATTGGTGGGGAGCCGCTCCTGCTGGAAACCAGGTCCAGTGTCCTTGATACACAAAACAAAACATGTAATCTATTAGTTAGTTGTATTTTCTCAATTTCTTAATGGTCATTTTGAGGTGCAGTGTGACTATGTATTCGTATGTATATACCAAACAATTTTGTAATCTATTAGTTAGTTGTATTTTCTCAATTTCTTGATGGTCATTTTGAGGTGCAGTGTGACTATGTATTCGTATGTATATACCAAACAATTTTTATACTCAGGGCCTACTCTCAGGCGGTACTTGGGCTAACTTTATCATCAATGTTATCTGACGGCATTTATGGCCCGACCTGGATGTATATAAACCCAATTACGTCCAAACGTAAATGACGAAGTCGTAGTGTGAGTATGCCCTCACTGGGATTATTGTGAAGATGCGCGACCTCAAGCGAAGTCGCAGTGTGAATTTGCCCTTCCGCATATCGCAATCGTCAGTTTTGGGGTATCCGCTCCTGAGGGAAAAAACGGCAAAGGCACAATGGCCCTTCATAAGACGAGAAAAAGGCAAGAAAAAAAAACGGTAAGCGCTCAATGTCTTGTTTGAAGAGACGAAGAACCAAGCAGGACAAAAAAACGGTGAACGTCCAGTGGCAGCAGCTGTTTTCGAACCAAAAAAAACTTGAAAAAGGTATCTAGCGGGTGCTTGTATGCGGGCAAGATTTCTTGTGGACTATTTAGTTTAGCACCATGGGGAGCTACTGGACTTTCGGGGCATGTCAAAAGTTGCCCTGTAAAGAACCTTGACCTGTCAGAGTGCACCTGGACATCATCAGTGCACGTTCAGGCACGGTCTTCGTGGTCATCTTTTCACAGTGTCTGTAACCGAGCCGGGTGGTTCGATTGTGTCCTCGTGGTGAGGCAGAGATGGAGGGGAGGAGGGAGGGGAAAACAGAAGCATTTGACCGGAACCCTGTGTAGTGGTCACCTCCTTTCTTGTTGAGATGGGGGAAGGATGGTGTAGGGTGTCTGAGGTCTTCGTGTTGAGAACTGTCGTCAATGACTGAGGAAACAGATGCCATAAAACTGGGAAATAGTAAAGCGAGACAATTGAGAGAATTAATTGATGGGTAGATCGGCCAATCGGCGACCGGGATCTTTGCATTGCTGGTGTTAACTGTGATTGTGACATGGGTCGCTTGCTGATCACATTATGTGCGCATGTGAATGCTGTAAATTGCAAAGAAATGATCAATGGACACAGTTGAAAGGGATTTCATGGTTTTGTGGACCGAAACCCAGTCTCATGATCCCAGTGCACCAGTGGTCCTAGTCCCAACTGTAGAAAGGCCCGGTAGGTTATGAGGCCAAGTCTCTTTGAGTAGTGTCCGAGAGGTAGGCTCGGCAGGGTCCTGTAGGCCGTGTCAGTCCAGTCTCGTCTCAAGCAAAGTCTTTGGCCCAGGGCCCTAAAAAGGTCATTGAACATTCACGGTGTGTCAAAGGCCGAAATCACTTTTCTGGCCTGATACCCCTGGTAGCCTGCCAGCCCGGGATTTCGGCCTTTGACTCATGGAATGTTGAGCGACCTTCTTCGAATCCTGGGCCGCTGATGCTGCGTGAGATGAGACACGACCCACCGGACCCTGCTGAACTAACCTATTGGACACCACTCAAAAGGGGTTTGACCTCCTAACTTACCAGGCCCTTCCACGGCAGGCACCACAACCATTGCTAGACTGGGACCATGAGACCGGGACCGGGTCCTCAAGACCATAAGAGGTTGAAAGGGATTTCACTGTTTTGAGGACCCCCTTTGCCCATTCCTTTTCATGCACTTGCAACACTTTCTCCCACCCCCTTACCTTTTCTCTCTTGTCCTTGTTCCCTTCTCTGCTCGTTCCCTTCCTACCACGGCTCTTTTACCCTTTTCCCCTCACTTCGTCTCCCTTTGATCCCACTAGAGGGCCCCTCACTTCGTCTCCCTTTGATCCCACTAGAACCCCTCCAATCACACTACTTTCACTCCAGGTGCTAACTTTGTCGCTCCTCTCTCTGCTCCCCCCTCCTATCACGGGTACTTTTCCAGTTGTTGCCATTTTTCCTTTCCTTCCTATCATGGCCGTTTTCCCCTTTCCTCCATCTCCTCTGTTCCTACCATGACTGCTCCCCCCCC
>BFEA01000376.1:710731-747973 GCA_003427395.1 Chara braunii
AGAGAGAGAGAGAGAGAGAGAGAGAGAGAGAGAGAGAGAGAGAGAAGGGGGGGGACTGTGCCAAGCTGTCCATTATGCGACTCTTTTTTTTTTTTTTTTTGTTGGAAAAAGCCCTCCTGTGCTAGGGGTGCTGATAAGAGCAGACACCACTAGCACCTGGGGGGGTGCTCCATCTATTGGTGGGGAGCAACACCTGCTGGAAAACGGGTCCAGCGTCCCTTGTACAGAATAAAAATGTCGAGAATCAGGGACCGCCTGCCAGCATTGATTGCTCTGGAGTCCAGAGGATTAACTGAGCAGGGGAGTGAACCTCTTCGCCCTGTTACAGGCGCCAAATACCCACTTTTGCACCCAAGTTCCTCCCTTCCCCCGCTCTCCTTGTCCCCAGTCATACGGTACCCGGAGTTCATTCCACAGCGTTCTGCATTCTTCTGCCTTGGTCCTTCCGGCCTGTGATCCGCTGATGTTGAGAGGTAGTTCCTCCTTTCTTTTCCGCCCTTTCCCCTCTGCCCCACCCCATTTATTGCTGTTTGAGGGTGCCTCTGCAGTACCGCCTCTTCAGTCTGTCTCCAGCTGCCAGATCATACCTGTTCCCCTAGCGGCTAGCTTTCACCCAATGCCCATCATCCCGTGGGCCCCTCTGCTCCATACCATTGCATTTCAACCATTGCCAGTCGGTGGGGCGGGAATGGATCCAGAAGTTCTGTGGGTGGTCGCAGCGGGATGTCCTGGCCCACCTTAGTCCAGTCCTTGAAACAAATATAGTAGTCCCTTTTGAATTCCGCCTGATTGTCCTTCTGTGCGAGCCTGCCCCCCCATTGGACGGATGCTATCCAGCCCCCGTTCACACTGCCCAACCATTCCCCTGAGAATTGATGAATGGCCTGTGTTATGTCTTTCACTGTATGGAACAGATCTAGTTGGTTCTTAACTGTATGCCATTGGACCGTAAGTTCTTGTTGAATGTATTGTTTTATCATCTCTGTTGCCTCTTCCCCTGCTATGCAGACCCCCTCGATGTCGTGGATACAATGCTTTCTCCAGAGGGACCACATGACCGCTCTCCTCCCCAGCCTAAACATATTGTATTCAAAGATATTGTCGGTGGGGGAGGTCCATGTCTCGCATAATATGGCCCTTCAATCCCAAGGCCAGACGGACTTAGTGCCCAGAAGTGTCCAGATCCTGTCCCACCAACGCCATGTGAGAACAGCCCCCGGACACTGCATGAATATATGTTCTATGGTTTCCGGGATTCTGCAGGAGGGGAAGGCCGAGTGACACGACTTGCACCATGGCAGTGCCCTTCCTTTCTGTTCCAGGTATGTGCGATCTATGAGCTAGTCGTTGGTGGGCAGGCAGCGGTGTTCTATCTGCTACTGTAGTGAAGCCATCCTTGCTGGTCTAGATCGTGTGGTAGTGAACCATCGGATGGGGCGCATCTCCTCTGATCCCAAATTCAGATGGGATTTCCAGCGAGCTTTCACCTTTTCTTTAAGGTTCACTTTTGGTCGCAGCGGTCGATAAGTGGCCTTCACGGTTAGGGAGTATAGCTTTTTATTCTCCCCCGACCTGTATTTTCGTGGGGGGGGCCATTGCCATTCCGCCGGGTCCAGTGGGAGCTCTGCCACGGGGTTGTCTGGTTGGTATGCGATCCGCACCTCCTTGTCCCGCAGTACTCGAATCCTGTGCAGGTCGGTGTTTCTCCACCATCTCGTCACGTCTGGAGCGTACCGGGTGAGTATATTATCCCTATCCATGTGGAAGAGATTGACCAGAGATTCGCCTGACCGTACCTCCACCACGTTACCTACGCTGGCTGGCTCCCCTGGGGCTGCTACCCAGTCTCCTTCTGCCAATCGCGACCCTTTTCGCAGAATGCGCACCTAGTTCAGGGGGATGGCAAATATCAGCGATTCAATATGTTCCTCCACTTTATGACAGTACTTTAGTGTAGACCTTAGTTGTTGTGCAGATTTCCAATCTCCTTTCTCTGTATCCCATGTTCTTTATTCGGATTATTCCTCTTTTAACCCAGCTGCTCCACAGTGTACTTGAACTACGATACACCCTACTATACTGGTTCGTTATTCTCCGGTTCCCAAACAAAGGTTGGCGTGCCACCTCATCCCACGTGGACGGCGGGGGTTTATCAGGTAACGAGAGTCTGCGCCAGGCTTTCAAGATGCGGGCCCAGAAGTGTCCATTATGTGAGTCTGACACGTGCTACTTCGTTTCTTTGCCTTTTGCCTTCCTGGAAATGTTCCAAGATGCACGCTCGACATTATGGCTCTCATGTCAATGCTACTCCCGACAAGTCCCCCACCCGAAGAGCAACTGCCAAGCTGATTGAATGCTGATTGTTTCATTCATACAATGCAAAACATGCTTAACATCAGCGGCACTCCTATAGTTGGAGGCGCCTTCCAACAACTTCCCCGGGCCAATCATCACTGACATCATCGGAGCCCACCAAACTGAGACTCACTCACACGCGCATGCACTTGCACACATAGCGTCCAAAATCAAGTAGGCACGGGGCATACATGCAAGATCGCGTCACAAACATATCCATAGAACACAGCAAACAAAGTCTGATCTGAATCTTTACCAAAAACATCAACGGGACAACGGACTGGATTTTCTCAGAAAAGTCCAGAGTTCTTGCACAGCACAAAACAAAAACAATGCTGCGAAGGTAACGGCTCCCCAAACAAAACATGCAAAGATAAAGAAAAAAGAATGTTCGGTGGTATTCCTTGCTATTTTCTTGCACGCGGGTTTTCGTCTGCTCTCAGGCTCTTCTTTTTCTTATTGTGAAAGAAGCGGCATATGATAGGGCAGTTCCTTATGCTTTTTCTTTCTTTTGTGGTTTTTTCTTTTTCTGTTTTTGCGGGTGAAGCCGCAACAGGTCATCTAGTCTCTATAACTAACTTTGTTCGTGCCTCAGAAGGCAAAGGAACAAAAACTGCATACTTGCTGAAACGATCAACTATACCCATGACTTGGTTCTTGCCATGCGTACTCTTGACCCCAACATCCATAAATCAATGGACATAGACTCTCCAGGACCTGAAGGAATAGGCAAGGGTTTGAAAAGACCCAATGGGGCTCACGTCGTAGTTTTGTTGTGCTGACACACTTTACAACTGCGGTCATACTCTATGCAGTCAGCTTTCATGCCAAACCAAGTCTGCCTACGTGTCAGCTTGGCGACTGTTTTTTGCCAACCGAAGTGTCCTTTTCGTATCGTGACATTCCCTTAGGTTCAGACTTCGGATCTCTTTCACTAGTGGGGATGTACAACCGATCTACGACGTTTGTCGTCTCAAACAGTAACCCGTTTGTGGTGCGATAATCAGGTTCACTTGCTTGATCTTCCCTTACTCTCTTGAGGAGTCCACTATAGATAGGGTCTTGAGCATACACATCTCTAGCTTTTTGTTGTAAGTCAGTCTCTATGTCCAGATAGTCGGCTCTTCTACTCAGGGCATCTGCAACTACGTTGTACTTCCCTTTAACGGGTCTGAGCTCAAAGTCGAACTGGTCTATCTCTGCTGCCCACCTAGTAAGCTTAGGTGTCATCTTGGCCTGTCTCTTCAACCACTTAAGTGTCTCGTGGTTAGAATAGACTTTGAAGTGCCTCCCAAGCAAGTAGTGTCTCCAGTTGTCTAACGCTTGCTTGGGAGCGTAGAGTTCTTTCTCATAAGTCGAAGCTGCTGCCTTCTCGAAAGGCAATCTAGCAGACATGAATTCTATGGGTATATACCCGTTGCCATTATCTTGCTATAAAACAACACCAATCCGGTACCGACTTGCATCAGTAGTAACGACAAAGGGTAGGGATGGATCAACTACCTTGAGGACTGGGTACTCTATCAAAGCCTGATTCAATTTTTTAGGGCAGACGTGCAATCTTGGTCCCACTTCCAGATTGCTTCTTTCTTTATCAGTCTGCAAAGGGGAGCAGTGATAGCGGAGAAGTTTCTAACGAACTTTCTGTAATAGTTGGCCAATCCTATGAACGATCGCAATTTTGTCAGCATACGAGGAGTTGGCGAGTCTCTAATCGTTGCGATCTTGTTGCCCTCAGGTTTTATGCTATCACCATCTAAGACGTGCCCCAAGTACAAGATTTCGGTTTTGGCCCACTCACGCTTCTTCGCGTTGATCTTGAAATTTGCCTAACGCAACTTCTCCAAGATCTGCCTCAGATGAGCTTCATGCTCCTGGAGGGTCTTACTGAAAATCAAAATATCATCTAAATAAACGACTATGAATCTGTCTGTCACGACCTAAACAAAGCGTTCATACAGTGCTGGAACGTGGCTGGTGCGTTGGTTAGTCCGAAGGGCATAACAATGAACTCGTAGTGCCCATATCTAGCTGAACGCTGTCTTGTACATGATCATCCGGATGAACCTCAATCTGGTGGTACCCAGACTTTAAATCTATCTTTGTGAAGTACTTGCAACCCTGCACCCAATCAAGCAGATCAT
The DNA here is from genome assembly GCA_003427395.1 of Chara braunii. Lineage (NCBI taxonomy): Eukaryota > Viridiplantae > Streptophyta > Charophyceae > Charales > Characeae > Chara > Chara braunii. The sequence goes on from BFEA01000376.1 coordinate 715,231, forward strand.
TTATCCGGGGATGTGGTTTTGCATTCTTGATCGTAACTGCGTTCAGACCCCTATAGTCAATACACATTCTCAATTCTCCCTCCTCCTTGGGGGGAAAGAGAATAGGCGCTCCAAATGGAGATGAACTGGGCCTAATCCAACCCTTTGAGGAACTCGTCTAGTTGCTTGCGCAGCTCCTCTTAGGAGACATTCTATGGACTGCTCCCTTGGAAGTTCTACTGCCAGGCTCTATCTCAATGCGATGCTGGATAGGATGCTGAACTACTCCTGAAGGAGGTTCTGGCAAATCTGCGCACTCTTCCAGGAGCTGGGCAATTACAGGGTTGGTAGCTTCCTCTTTTTTAGGCTCAGTGACTGGCCTAACATAGGCTACAAAAACCTGCTCTTTTAACTGCTCCTTGACTAAGAGCGGATAAGCAGGAGCACTGAGACAGCAGTGTGCCAAGGAGTTATCTACTCCAGACACATGGAACAGGCGGGCTTTCTTTACACCAGTGAAGGACTAGGGAGCCTACACTCGTGCTCTCGCTATGCAATGTGGCCCCTGCTGCCTCTCCCCTTGTTCATACACACACACACTCACTCTAGGATCACCCTGGATGTCCCCCCCGCCCCCCCCACACACACCATACACATACACACTCCCTATGACTATCCTACAGGCAGCTATGGCTGCCGTCTTCCTCTCTCCGACTAACTAGCAGCTATAGCTGCGTCTTCCTCCTCTTAGCCCTCTTCCTCTTCGGGCACCTGCAGACCTTCGTACACAACACACTCAGACAGCACTTCCGGACAGCTCACGGGCAGAATGAATGAATGGCTTGACGCTGCCTCTTTATTTATACTTCGGATCGTCGTTGGTCTGCCCTTGGACCCTAGGCCCGGGGTATGCACAGTCCCGCGTGGTACTTGCTGACTTGACAAAGTGCGACCTGGGACTGGATACCGCTGACTACGGCAGGTAGGACTGGGACTGCTCCTTGCTGACTGTAGTAGGACTGCCCCTCGTTGACTCAGCCGCTGACTGACCCCTAGGACTCACGAAAGGCTACCTCCGGAACTTCCAGAAGGCCTTGGACTTGGCCTTTCGGAGCTACAACTACTATGACCTATGCTGACCCTATGACAGCTAAAACAAGGACCTATGGTTCAAGACCTGACGACCGCACTATATGCTACAGCTGAATGTACGACTTTCAGAACACAGGTCACGGGTTCAAACACACACGGGTCAAAGGGTACTGTACATGGGTAAGGAGGAGATCTAGGGATCGAGCCCTGGGTACTGCATCTGCTACCGAATAGGTGAAAACCGTTTCACTTTTTTTGGTATTGTGTTGCCTGCACCTGAGAAGCTGCACGCACTCTTTGGTTTGTCTTAGGCACACACAAAACTGCCCCAGCAGCAGCTTATTTCGTGATAGGCAAAGGAGGAAGCAAGTTCTCATGTTTTTCTATTGTGACAAGCATCCCTTTTGCCTTTCACCATGGAAGAATACCAAACATCCAGTTTTCCTCCTCCGTCAACTTCGAGTCGGAGCGTAGGTCCAGCTCTCTTTGAACACTGTTTGCTGTGCTCAATGTCAATGTGTTAATATTTTGTGGTCTTCGTTTATTCGACTTTATTGTCTTTAAAATTGAGCTGCATAAACCAGAAACCCTCGGAGTCTCCCTTTTGTTCTTGGGTATTTGTGCATGCCTTCTGGCATAACCAACTATTGATAATCACAAGCTCCCCTTGCAAGACTGTGCATGATCAACTGAGCCCTGCCTGGTTTGATTTAAGCAAATGGGATGTCAAATCTCCGACCTCTCTTTCTGTTAAGGCTGAAATGTCTGGCCAGTTTTCCGCTCGCCTGAGGAAAGGGTCTTGGCCACCCCTTTGTCGTTGGATTGGAGCTCGATACCAAGGGAAAAAAAAGAACGAATGTACAGCAAAATGCAGAGGAGGTGAACTGGTTAGGTTGGCGGTTTGATGACCGGAGCCAAACCTCTACCTGCTCATCACCTGTACCCCACTGATAACACTACCCTGATCAGACTACCCACCCAGACCCGTATTCACCTGTAAAAGTTGGATATGGCAGGTATGGCCACAGCCACCCATCTGTGGCCACCCATCAGGAACCTCTTTAAAATGGGGGGCGCAAGGGGGTCCTAGTGTGCATCGCTCATGGAAGGGCAAATGGAGATTGCTGTGGCCCTTGCAAGTGTGAAAGGGAAGAGGTAGAGATAGTGTCAAGTGCTGTACGCAGTGGTATGGAGAAAAAGTGAGTGAAGGGGCTTGGGAGGGCGCTGCAGAGATTCACTTGTCGTACACGTGTTTATAAAATATTTGGAAGTGTTAAAATAATCAATAAAAACTTATTAAGAAGACAGCTGATGTCATTGCAGGTAGGCAAATTAGGTTTTGCCTAGTATATATTGTCAAACAGATGTATAATCATATGGGTAGAACCATAGTCATGCAAAAAAAAAAAAGGGAAACAAAAATTAAAGGTTAGAACTGTAGTATAATAAGTATATATATTTATAGAGGTAGAACCATAGTCTCATGAAATAGCTGGCAGCAATAGTTTCTTGTAGCTTTTCCCTCACTTCATGGACCATCTTGTCCTTTTTTCTCCCTGCTGCAGGAGGTCGAGTAGTGCAGGGTCTGTGGAAAAGGGAAGTAGAGCAGTCAATGCGGAGGTCCAGGTGTCCTTCACAAGCTGTCATCTTCTTCCCAGGCTCTTACGAATCACGTCTTTATGTTGAGTTTTGCTGGGGTGTCTGCATGAACTAGGAAACCTGCGACTGAAAGCACTCTCCAAAGAATTCTCGGACAGAGGATGGAAGGTCTTTTTGGCAGGATTTGGCAGTGTTAAGTCATGGGGAGAGGCTGGAATTTGGCCTCTATTAATTGGACATGAAATGTGTTGTCTTGTCACTAGGTATAAAGCTGCACAAGTGAAACTGGTTGAGATAATGCATGAGAAGGGTGCAGGGCCTGGAAATCCCATTTTGCGTCCAGCTCTGAGGGAGGAAGCTCGAAGGCATATTGGTGACACAGGCGAGTTATTTTCATCGAAGCCCTTGAGGTCCTCATAAAACCATTCTCGTTCTGTTTGTACCTTGAAATCTTACCCTTGGAAACTTTACACTACACAGACTGACACATGCTCATTAAGAGCTGTGCTTAAACTACGTGCATGACACAGCATGTGGTTTCTCAAGTGCTGTGTACTTGGGCGATCTCCGCTCTGTTAGCGCTCAAGTGCTGTGTACTTGGGCGATCTCCGCTCTGTTAGCTCTCAAGTGCTGTGTACTTCTGCAAACTCCGCTTTGTTAGCTGTCGAGTGTGCTTAAGCCACCAGTTCACCCAAGCCTAACTTGTCGAAGCTACTTCCAAGGTTGGCGAGCCTGCAACTGTGCCTTTCCAACGTGGCCTGCCGCTTTGGCTACAGGCCCAGGCCTGAATTGAAATGCTCTTACCGTGTATACCAGCAAGAGACCACTACTTAGCTTTGTGTGAACAGGTAGGCTGTGTCTGTTCTGTAAATATGTTAACAGTTAGAATCACTATGATTTGGGGCTATGTGGGACTGGGCTCTAGAAACAGACTGAACTATTCCTGCTGACAAGTGCACGTCATGCAGTGCAGCTGGGCTGGTGGTTGCTTGTCGATGAAATCTTTGTGATGGCTTTTGTTTAGTCACTGTCATATGATTGATTCCTACATTGCCTTGTGTCCAACAGGCCTGCTGGACCATTTGCTGAAGCACATGACGGATACAGTTGTGGGCAATGGAAAGGAGCGCTTTAGACGCAGGCACAACTCAGAAGGAGCTATGGAGTACTGGCTGGAAGACGCACAGCTTCAGGACCTTCGTCGCTCTGCAGGCATGGACTTGACACATCCAGCATATCCGCTCCCAGGCGGCGGAGTGTGGGGCATTGGAGGGGGTGTTGTGGGAGGTGTTTCAAAAGGAATGTCGGAGGACGAGACACGGGAGTTCACATGGCTTAAGGAGAATATGAAAGCCTTGCAGAGGTTGCTGAACTTCTTTTCCTTTTGACCACTCATACTCACTTCCCTCTTACTTGTTCATTGCACGTGCTGCTCCAATCTAGCTTGTGTTTGTTTGGCCTTAGCATAACTGATGATACTGCGTGACCTTTGGATACAAATGACAATTTTGTCCGCATTGCATGTGAATGATGCCCATTTGTTTTGTCCACATTGCATGTGAATGATGCCCATTTGTTGGTGTTAAAGGAAGGATTCATGTTGTTGAAGGTGTTGTTGGACGACTTCCAGTGGCAGCATGCATTGTTTCATTAAACCACAAGTACATGGCCCCAGTCTTGCAGTCCGAAACTTGTCGCCACAAGAAAACGAGGCCGAAACGTCAAACGCTGGGCCCGCCATTTTAAATTCGATCGGCGGTGGCGTATTCATTTCGCACCTCCAGAATTTGAGGTGTCAGGCCTGCGACCCAGGTGCCCATGTACTGGTGCTTTAAAGGCGTTGTTGGGTGCCCACCCTTGGAGTGCCTCTAAAAAATATTAAAACTGGAAAAATGCTAAGAACAGGGAATGGCATGTGGATAGGACCAAGGGGTCAAAAGTGCACTCTCTACAAAACCTTTCATGCAATGTGATTGTTTCACAAGACGTTTCACAACATTCCCGTTTTCCTGTAGGACTACGAGTGTCTTTATGGTTGCTGTTGTAATTCAGGCAACCCGCCCAGGCGGCTGCGCCTTTGAAAAGGCCTCCCACATTTGAGTGTCAATACCAAGGGTGAGGAAGGTTAGCATGATGAAGGTGAGTACTTCTTGTGGGGGGGAGGTGCTTTTGCAAGTGAGCACCAATCAATGGGATCCGGGAAGAGGGGGGTGGAGGGGGAGCTGTAATAGTTTGCACAAGGATTGCGAATATGTTTCGGAAGGTTCAGGGGCGGGCTACATCTGAAGAAAAGAACAGGGGTGAGGGGGGGGGGCGCGAAAAACAGTGTGTGTTTCGTGTCCAGACTCATCTGGACCATTCAAACCAGAACCAACCTATGAGAAAAACTGCCATTAGACTCTGTCTGGTCCAGTCCAGTATTCCAGACGTCCCGATGTCCAGACGCTTTTCGCCCATGCATCTGGGCAAATGTCCAAATTGCCCAGCTTTCCGTGCACCAGCACAACTGGTGCGGCTGGCACAGCTACGGAGGCCCCACCTACAGGAAAGTATTGAGAATGTACTATGTGAAAACGAGGGAACTCTACTCCTTTAACTGCTGAGAGAGAGAGAGAGAGCTTGTGGGATGGGTCTGGTCCAGTCCAGTATTCCAGACGTCCCGATGTCCAGACGCTTTTCGCCCATGCATCTGGGTAAATGTCCAAATTGCCCAGCTTTCTGTGCACCAGCACAACTGGTGCGGCTGGCACAGCTACTGAGGCGCCACCTACAGGAAAGTATTGAGAACGTACTATGTGAAAACGAGGGAACTCTACTCCTTTAACTGCTGAGAGAGAGAGAGAGAGCTTGTGGGATGGGTATGGCCTGTCTGATCGCTTGTGGATGCCGCGACCACCCAGCAAGGGTATTGTTAGAAATGGTGATGGTGGGCTGAGCTTGCTGGGGGCAGAGGACCCTCGACGCGGGAGGTGTCACACTGTCATTCGAAGTTCAAGCACCCTTTGGCAGAGGGCTAGCATGGTGTTGCGGTTCTTCCTCTTGAGTCTCATGACTCTGCAGAAGGCCAGCAGTGCGAGTGTTTGGCTTGTTTGGATGCTCATAGCAGTCCCTGGAAACTTGGGGACATTCCAGTCCCTGGCTGATGGGTGTGAGTGGCCCTGAAAATAGCCTCCGACAGCTGCATAAATAACAAGCTGCTTTCAATTGAGATTGGACTATGTTGTGGCTGTCTCCATGCTTTGTTAGCCACAGTATCAAAATCTGACCTCTATCAGCCGTATTCAGATGACTAGACGTGGGACTCTGTGGATGCTTGTCCCCCTCTTGACTGTTTCATTTCGCTGCTGCCTGTCTGTTTGACTTGGCCCCCCTCTGTGCGGAGGTTGAACATCTAAAATGGAAAGGTCCATTTGTAGATGCTTGTCTGTTGAAAAAGCATTCGCGTGTGGCTCGCCAGAGTTGGAAAATTTAGGCTTCGGGGGCCCTCTGCTTGATTTCCATCAGAGAGGGGTGTACTGTCATGGACTTGTCTGTGAGCAGCATTATGCCCGGGCGCGTGATTTGAAAGGATCTCTGAGCGAAAGAAAAAAAAAGAAAAAAGAAAAAAAGAGAAGCAGGGAAGATGCTGCATATTTGGATGAAGATTGATGATACATGAAAAAATGATGAAATACAATAAATTGTAGTAAAAAGTGTTTGAAACAAGGTACCAGCTATAGCTGTTTGATCAGCCCTGGGTTCCAGGTTTTGTTCTCATTTATAGGCAATGATCCAGATCCGGATGCTCCACAGAATTTATAAATTACCTTGAAGGGCTTAGTTAACCCTGCCATATTTTTTAACTGAAAATCCGAAGGCCCAGTTAAGAGTGAGCTCCATACTATACTTTTTCACTCTTTTTGTGGAATGGCCTGCGCTGAAGCTGGTCTCCTGATCTGGTTAAGTGCGATCTTCAAGGTCGCTCGGCGCTCACATATCGAGAATGCCTTATGTAAGAGTGCTGTGTAAGCATCATCTATATTATCCATACCGTGATCGATGGGCTCGACAAAGGTAAAACAAAATTAATGGGCTGGACAAAGGTCACAAAAGATGCGTGCCGGTCCTTGCTGAAGTAACAAAGGAGTGGTTGATGGAGTAGCAATTTCAAAGCTCTTTTTATGTTGAACAATGAGCGTACTTTCTTTTGTTGATTTTTTCACGGAAAGCCCTATGAAAAACTTTACATGAGAATTGATGACTCATGAAAATGACCTTTTTCTCTTTGTCAAACAGTGTGTGCTTTGCTGTAGCTGCTCTCCTGGTCTAGTCAGTTGAAACCTAATTGTTGCTGACGTGTTGAAAATGCCCTATAAAGTATACACGTGCTCTGTAATTGCCCGCGTCATCCACACCTGCTCTAGACGTTGATGGGCCCATTCAGCCAACCGTGAATGCAATGTTCCACCATTTCCGGACACATACGTTGGATGATTCCTGGTCAACCAACCACAGAGGTATTGTGTCGATTCACTGGCGAACATTGCAAGTCAATGTGTAAGGTGTTACGGACTCGCCCTGTAGTTGTTTTCTTCTCATCTTTCTTTGGTTTCATTCTTGCTACCTGTGATCTTGATGTATGTTTCGCAAACTTTGTCAGGAAATCTTCTGCTGTGAATTCCCATTGTGGCAGGCGAAACACCATGGCAGCAGTGTTTCCGTTGTGGCCTGCAGGAGCAGATAGATTTCTCAAGGAGTCTTTGCCAGTGCTCTTTCCGTTGTGGCCTGCAGGAGCAGATAGATTTCTCAAGGAGTGTTTGCCAGTGCTCGTTTGTGTTTTCAGGCTATGGTGTAGATTTCTCAAGGAGTGTTTGCCAGTGCTCGTTTGTGTTTTCAGTCTATGGTGTGATTAAGAATAATAGCTGTGTTTGAGTGTTCGGAGGACTCGAAAGCTCAGAATATAAAACACAGGTTGCTGGTGGGTTATGTAGCTTTGGATGACTAGCTTTCCTAAACAGACCATTGTGGCTCAGTGAAAAGCCCAATATGTGGTTGAAACCGACCCCCCACGTGGCTGAATGGTACACCCATGAACTGTTGATAAAAGCAATCTGAGTTTAAAATTTCAGTCCTGTTTTAATCAACTGAGTAATAAAATAATAATAAAGAGAGAAAGGAAAAGGAAAAGGCCAACTTGTGGTTGAAATCAGGCCTAACCGGTGGAGTGCTTTGCTTGTCACCAGAGATTTTGAGAGGTTGACCAATCGCCTTGAGAGGCCTCAAGCGTCAGAGATGAGGAACCAGCAACAGTTTTTGAAGGAACATTTTTATCTGCTGAAGAATGAGGTCTATACCAAAGTGGAGGTGAAATTTTCATTCTTCTCTCTTGACTAGTGCTTTCTTTGCAGTTTGTCGACATCCTATTCTGCTGCAAATCATCGTGATTCCGAGAGTTCATGCCAGTGAACCATCGGGGATGCATGTGAGGAAGTTTGTGTCATCGTTTTTCTTCCTTGCTGGCATCAGCCAGCAGTCATTTTTGGCAGCAACTTCGGTCAAATGCCCACCTATACAATTCTTCCATAAGCGAAGAAATCAAGCATGTAGGGAGGGACACTTTTTTTTGGGTGGAAAGACCGAGTTGTGCCAATCAAAGAGACTTTGACCTAGTTTCCGTGACAGCGATTTACCTGCTCTTCTTGGTGCAAGTAGTGAATGAGGATCCAATCTGCACCAGGAATCTCCCCTACTAGAGTGAAAAGGTCTTCTATCGACAGTCGACTCTGTAGAATTTCTGTACTTTGGATGACTCCTCTGAAGTATTGTAGAATTTGTAGTCATAAAGGAAAATATCGTATAAATCTTTTTTTCTATTAAATGGCAAAATGTCAGCAATGGCCTTCTCAAGTGTATAGAATGTGTGGAGCTCTGAGGACTCTCCTGAAATATTATTCTGTTAGTGAGGATAGTATCGGTTAAACAATGTAAAGGTCTGTTTGAGACTGAAAGGTCTTCTTGAGTCTGTAGAATGTGTGGGGACACGTGATAACCAATGAAGTTAAATAGGCCGCCGCTTCCCGCTTCCTATGACTCCCTTGCATGATTGCACACTGCGCTAGTCCAGAAAACTGTGATCTTTCGAAACAAATCTTGGCCAACCCCTTGGCTCTGACTTTACTGAATGTTTTCCCTATTGGTAGAAGCTCTGTAGAATGCCAAAGGTGCTTCCTGCATACGCAGAGGTTCCGGAGCCTCTTGGCAGAGCCTCAGCTACCATCCCTCAGACGCCTTCCGCCGCATCTACCCTTTCCAAGCTCTAGACTTTAGTCACAATTTTTGTACCCTGTTCAAGTGATGCGTTGTTTTCTTGCGGAGCTAGTCAGGCTGAGTGGTACCACGTTGTAAGTGATGAGATTGCTGCTGCATCTACCCTTTCCAAGTTCTGGAGTTTAGTCACATTCTTTGTACCATGTTCAAGTGATGCGGCCTTTCTTGTGGGAGTTGGCCAGGTTGAGTGCTTCCACGTTGTACATGACGAGAGTACCTTGTACATGATGTAGAACGCATTCCGAGTGCCAGTTATGGCCAGGGGCTCACATGTGACTTTCTATTTGCTAATCTATTGCTGACTTTGTTGCCCGATGACGGCGAGTCTCTGCTGCCTGTCTTCCGAGTTCCTCATTGTATCGAATTGTGTCGTTTACGTCTTAAGCTCCATTTTAGTCATACTCTAGACCACAAGGTCGCAATTATGCCATGGAAGACCCATGAAAAATGGGCATCAATGATGTAGAAATTTAGAAAACCAATAATTTGTCAATTAGTGCCATAGACATGCAAGAATAGACAACAAGTAATGAACTCTTTTGCAGTAATATCTCGCTTCTCCGACATGTCTCCATGATTACGCGAAAATTGATGTCCTGATTGCACTTTTGTCGCAACCAGATGCGGGTACTGTGCTGCAAGGTGAGGGTGAAATCCTGTTAAGCAGCTTTTTTCTTGGTTGAAGTTTCTCATTTCTGTGTACTGTGAACAGGCATTCTCGAAGGAGCTGGATTTGATCAAGGGAAAGATGGAAGCTATCCAGCAGGACCTGGCAACGGTCATGAGAGAGGTGAGGGCACCATCATCTGTACAGTACTTTGTTTCTCCCCAGCCTTATAGTTAGCTCTTGTGGAGATTAGCTTTGTACCCTGCTAGATGAATGAAAGAGTGCATATCAAGAGCTGTTGATTAGTTGGTCTGGAGCTGAACTACCGTGTGATTACACAACATCAGGGGCTAACCCCTTAAATGGGAAAAAAGGATGTTTATTTTTCTTTCCAAGCCTGAGTCCAAATCGCTCAGTTGAGAACTCGGACCTCCTGCAGAAGACTCGGAACACTCTGCAACCAATAGGTAAAGTGAGCTGGGATGAAAATGAAGCCTACTGATGCTTGGCCTCCCCCACGTGCATATACTGTGTGGCCCCCTTGATGTTCGGGCAAGTGAAGCCTATTGTCGGGCGAGCTTAAGATCTTAAGATCGTGCATTAATCCAGGCCGTTGGCCCGGTACCTTGGGCCTGACGGCCATTCTAACTAACTACGTGCTTCCCCCCCTCTAATCCATGATCAAGTGTAGTATCCGCTCCGATCAGTTTCATATCTGATCCGTGGTTCACCAAGACCTTTAAAAAACAAGCATGTACACTTGCACGCACGTGTGTGTGTGTGTGTGTGTGTGTGTGTGTGAGAGAGAGAGAGAGAGAGAGAGAGAGAGAGAGAGAGAGAGAGAGACCCCAATCTAACTATGCAGCCTGCCCCCTCCCCCCCCCCACACAATCACAGAATTGCATATCTCCGACATCTGAGAAAGAATATTTGTGATGAGCGGGAGACAGATATGCAAAGTGTGACACACACACAGCAGGTGAGTTCAAATCCGAACAACCACCAACCCAGCAAACTGCAACTGAAAGGAATGCAAACTGTGATCAGGTCTCTGACATGACAAAACAGAAATATATATCTGGTGTGGGTGAGTGATAGTCTACTTTGATTTTGGTTAAGGTAGATTATCATTTACAGTGTAATCAGTGAGGGGATTCTGCAGACTGTTGAGGGTTAAGCCTCCTGATGAGTCGGTGAAACTCCGACGAAACAGTTTGTCACAGCCCCTCGTTTGTTGTCCTCTTCTCTCTCTCTGCCTACGGTTTACCGGGCAGTTCTATTTGTGACGATATATAGTTAAACAGAGCTGCCCGGTAAACCGTAGGCAGAGAGGGAGAAGAGGACAACAAACGAGGGGCTGTGGCGGCTTACAAAGCAGCAGCAGCATTCCATCGGCAGTGTCAACAACGGTGCACAGGTGAGCCTAAAAACCACCCCAACCCCACCCAAACCCACACCCCAACCAACAAACCCCCACCCACCATCATTTGCACCCTTTTCCCTTCATTTTTTTGCGGGCGAAGCCGCAACAGGTAAGTTTGTAAAACACTGTGTGACACCACTGAACACTTGCTCTCCTTCTGTGTGCATATGAAGAACATGATGAATCAGGTGAGCACTAAAGAAAAAGTGTGCATAAGCTTGATAAAACAGGGTTCCCTTTCCTTGCATGCTTAGATCACATCAATAAGAACGTGACTACATCTCTCGTCTATGGGCCATCGCAGTTTACAACACCCTTGAGAAGCGTCGAGACCTTTCCCTGTTTCCTGCTGCTGCATACCATTGTCTCTCATTTCACTCTGAGATGGATGTGCTTGTGACGCGAGAGAGGTTATTGAGGTAGGACCTCATGGTGGTTGACTGTCATGCTATGGTCTTAGCTCATTTCATGATGCAAAACTCGAACGTGAATCAAAGACATGAAGCGCATCGCAGTGACTGTCATGCTATGATCTTAGCTCATTTCATGATGCAAACCTCAAACTCGAATCACAGACATGAAGCGCATCGTAATGCGCATGAGCAAGATGACACAAGAAAGAAAAAGAAGAAATGAACAATAGGAAAGAATTGAGGCAATATACACCCTATGACAGCTCTCTCATCATTCACTCTCATGCCCATGGTGGTATCGAATTTGTCCAAGACTCCAAGAGTGAATAAAGAATCAATGTCCAGTAGATCCACCTAGCAGCCGCAATTGAAACGCACTCTACTAGCATCCTTCTCTCTTTCCTCTTGCGGCCTTCACTCTCCCATGACTTTCGTCAAAGGAGTGGTCTACAGACATCGACACAAGAGGTAACGACTCCCCGCACTCCTGAAGGCAGCACAAACTCGGATGAGAGCCTCTATCCTCCAAGGGCCTGTGCGACCTCACGTGCTGATGCACCATCTAAGCATGATGATTGGTGAAGTCTGCCGCCACGATAATAGCATCCTTTGATCTTTCCTCTTGCCGCCCTCACTCCCCAATGACTTTCGTCAAAGGAGCGGTCTATAGACATCAACACGAGGTAACGACTCCCCCCACTCCTGTGCAACGACTTGCTGGTCTATAGACATCAACACGAGGTAACGACTCCCCCCACTCCTGTGCAACGACTTGCTGTTTCTGGTCGCCTGTAGCCTCTCTCTGTCAAGGCTATACCATAAATAGGACAGATTCGTAAATTTGTTTGGCTGAGGGCTAACCGAGTGACCTGCCTGTAAGGAAAATCCGTGAGGGACATATCTGTAAATTTGGGTAATGGCCCACTACTAACTGAATTTCCTACAGCTACCCTAACTCTGAATCGCAGGCCCGGGCTACCTATAGAATAGACAGGCCCTAAGGGCCTATGCTAATATACGGTCCTATAGCCTATAGCCGGGTTGGGAGAGGCCCTAGAGGCCGAAACAGAATCGCTACCAGTCGGTCCGTCAGTCCGGTCTAGGTCGAGTCTAGGCTAGAGTAGTTATAGATAGGTTAGGCACATCGGTTCGGGGCTTTTGGCAGTTGGTACCGTGTACATCGCTGCTGCGCTACGCGTGAACCGGAAGTGGTGACGGCTCAGCGTTGTGGGAGACAGACATAGCCAGACCATCGGAGCGCCGGCCATAGCTGGGACCTGCGCTGTACTCTGTCAGCACGTGGGGCTGGACAGAGGTCTGGGCTATTGAGGTCTGCTGGAGGCAAGAGAAGTTGGTGCCCTGCTGGACCCTCCTCCGGAGTGGGGTCACAGGGTTGTGGCGCTGCAGCCATAGCTGCAGCTTCTTCCTCAGAGGTCATCTTGCCAGGCTTTCGTGGCGCTGCTGCAGACTTCCATCCGGGAAGTCTTTCGACACTTCGTCATCATCAGATACTGTGGCGCTGGTCTTCTTCTTCACCCTCTGAGTGGCGCTTGGCCTCAAAGGCCTGTTTCAGAGTGGCGCTTCCCTTTGGAGGCTGTATCTGGGTGGCGCTTGACGTTTCACGGGCTCAGGGGTGTCACGAGTGGTTGCTCAGGGTTGGGGAGTGAAGCGCTGCTCATCTCTGAGCAGCACACTGTAGTTCTGGAGTTATTCTGGCAATTCGAGACTCTGAGTTTAATAAACAGTGTGATACTGGGTTTTGAACTATCATCGTTTCATTGTTTCCTGGATGTGATCTACTCAGCTTTTCTTTATGACTGGTTGTGAGGATTGAGGGGAGTGAATTGCACTTTCAGTGTACCCTGTCATATCGCATGGTTAAGTCTTTCGCTGTGTTTATCTCTCCTTGTGCAGTATAATACTCCATCCTCTCCCCTTCCTTCTGTGTATGTATGGGCATATCTGGAAGTCTATGTGAGTGAGTGTTGGTCTTCAGACAACGGACAGCCAGAATCATAACACCTGAAGGCAGCACAAAATGGGATGAGGGCCTCTATCCTCCAAGGGCCTGTGCAACCTCCCATGCTGATGCGCCATCTAATCATGATGATTGGTGAACTCTGCCATAACTGCCAGTTAACCCTTGGAATCTCCACTTTGCCCTGCCACTCTCACAGAACTACAATCTTGGCCGGATTCAATCCTCTCTTCCACAACTACAAGAAGAGTCATAACTGGCATACTCTTCTCCAAGCTAGGGCCTCTCACAGAACTACAATCTTGGCCAGATTCAATACTCTCTTCCACAACTAAGAAGACCCATAACTGGCATACTCTTCTCCAAGCTAGGGCCTGCTCTGAGACCATGGAGCTACCTTCCTCCCTAGCTGCCGCTCCAGAGCCTTGCTCTCCTTCTTCACCTTCAAGCTAAGGGCTCCTCCATAGCCATGGAACTCCTCCTCCTGCATGTGTCAATCTGTCAGGTAAGGCTGTGAAGCGGCCTTCCTCATGTTCAATCTGTCAGGCAAGGCTCTGAAGCGACCTTCCTCATGTTCAACCTGTCAGACAAGGTTGTGAAAGCGCGTGTTGTGATGAATGTAGGTTTGGTATTTTTGTGTGTTCACTATCACTGTTCATTTTCCTCGGTCCAGTTTGGCACCGGCGCTGAGATCACAGTTTGTCTTCCCCATGAAGCACAGGTTTGGGTTTGACACTGATGATCAACTGCAAGACATGTCTGGGATCTATGTTGCAGGGGGTTGGGTGAAGTATTTTTCAAATGGTAGATTTCCGTGGACAGGTTTTGGATTGGTGGTAGGGGCTGAGTGCAGGACAGGTTTTGGTTTCGTGTGAAGCCTCGGTGCGGAACAGTTTTAGGTGTGCTGCCGAGGATTCGTTGCACAATTGGCACGACTTGATTCATTTTTAGGAGTGGGTCGGTGTGTGGGGAAAGTTGGGATTGGCACGAGGAGTTGGTTGTTACATTCTCTGACAGTTTTAGATTATAATAACATGAGTCTTATTTGAGTTTCCTGTGTGCGCTTGGCAACTACACCTCTGGATTGTTTGTGTGGTGCCTACCGTCTTCCCCCGAATAGAACGTCTGTATTTGGCCCAACTGTCAGTCCCGATGCAGTGAAAATGACAGTACATTTTTAGGAGTGGGTCGGTGTGTGGGGAAAGTTTGGGATTGGCACGAGGAGTTGGTTGTTACATTCTCTGACAGTTTTAGATTATAATAACAGGAGTCTTATTTGAGCTTCCTGTGTGCGCTCGGCAACTACACCTCTGGATTGTTTGTGTGGTGCCTACCGTCTTCCCCCGAATAGAACGTCTGTATTTGGCCCAACTGTCAGTCCCGATGCAGTGAAAATGACAGTACATTCTATTTGGGTGAAGACGGTAGTGTCACAGGGACGTTGGTTATTTTTGTTTCTTCTCCTGCTCATAACTTCGTGACGTGAGTGGAGCTTCACTGGGCGCTCTTGTCTTCTCAACCATAGACTTACACGGCCGATGTCCTTTTTTGCTAGACCCATCCTGACAGCGGTTTGTTTAAGTGGCTACTATCTAATGACTCCTTGAAGCAGGCCTTCTTCAGATCATGGGCTTTTGTACCCGAGGTTTCTCTAGCTTTGTTGTCTGAACGAAGGAAGCAGTAGGGCATTCATTGAAGGCAATAATCTTTCTGCTGAGGAGCCTTCTATCTCTTCGGTGACAGTGAGGCTCGGGGCACATGAGATAAAAAATCCTGAAAAGGGGTATTCTCATATTGTCACTCTATTCCCCTGTCGCCCTAGATGCTATGCAGGGGGGCGCTAGGGGCGCAGCTTGGGGAATATGGCCCTACTTGCTGCTTTTCTCTAATCTTGAACTCTGTTTCATGCTTGCCGGTGATAAACAACTGGACTGTGGCTCCCCAGAATAGATGGCGCATCGGGTTCCATATATATATAGTATGTGTATATTCAGCCTCCTGATGAGTCAGTGAAACTCCGACGAAACAGTTTGTCACAGCCCCTCGTTTGCTGTCCTCTTCTCCCTCTCTGCCTACGGTTTACAGGGCAGCTCTGTTTGACGATATATTGCCACTCCATATTTTTGGTATGGATGAGAAGGGAAATGAGGTGAATATATCACAGGCCTGCTATGCTGAGCTTTAAATTCGTGTTGAAGTGACTGTCTGTGAGAACGTTGGGCTGCTGTGTCTCATGCGTAACCCAGCAGCCTGATCAGGTACGTAGTCTAAAGTGATGCTCAGGATGGATGGCAATGTTTTGTTTCTATTGATGTGCCACCCTGACCTATAATGGACGGCGAGGCAGGAATAGATCTGGAATTGGTACGAGAGTGTCAGAGAGGGATTCCCATATTGAGCAGAAATGGCACCATATTGGATGTTGTCTGCCAGCTATTGCATTATTGTTGAAGGCAAGCAACCTTCAATTAGAGCAAGTCAAGGGGAGGAGTAGGGGGTGTAATTTTCATTGGCATTAGCGTTTTGAAGTGGCAGAAGGTATATTGGAAAAGGGTCATGGAATAGCCAGTGTGTGGCTGGATAGACGGCCACCCTCTACCTTGGGAGTAGGACTTGATAGATGGGAGAGTTCATATGGTGCTTTGCATGGAAGTGCTACGATCTTGTCCAATTTACCAGGCAAGACTTCAGCTTCGAGAGAATTCCATGTAACACAACTCAAGAAGTGGAATCAGACCAGGGAGAGAGAAGAACAAAGGAAGCAAAAAGAGATGAAGAACACAAGATTACACCAATGTCTGTCCTCCTTTTGTTATCATCATCGTCCCTCATGTGATATCCTCTTGTCATCATTATCAAGTATTCAGATTAATAAACGAATGAATGAAGTTCAATGAACACAAATCCATGTCCGAATGATCTCCCTTACCTCCAGCGTGCAAATAACTCAACTTCAGCTCCCCTGTGTTCTCCTCTCCTCTTGGAAGCACAACTGGCTATGGTGGCTTGTCCCTCTCAGGTGAAGTCTGTGTGCATTCAGGACTCCAACGGGGACCTTCTAGATGAAGTGACAACCGAGGAAGTGAAGATGAAGGTCCACCATGTCGAAAGGAAAGTCTCCCTGGTGGTTGCCTTTGTCGTCCTTCCTCTACTTGTTTCCTCCACCTACCAGCGTTGTCTAGGTTGAGCTCCCTCCTGCATCTCCTTCCATAGTCCTCCATAGCCGTGGAGGTCCTCTTCCTCACCCTCAGCTCTCCTTCTTCAGCCTTCAATCTCTGCCCACTTCAGCCCTCTTGGCGGGCCAGCAGCACAACTGCCGGGTGAATATCTGGCCTACTCACGGCACATAAGATTTCCTCTTGCCGCTCCGCCCCCTGTACCTTGGTACTTCCTGCCTCTACACGACTACGTCCAGTGCACTGGGCATGCCACACCACGGGACGACCCCTAACCTGGGTGACACTCAGTGCTTCTGGCATCGCTGCCTACCGGATATATATTGGGTCCCAACGCCTTGCTGAGATGCTGCAAAATTTTACTGGGTCGCAGCCTTCCAGAAGTGTCCAGACCGACCTGCACTTGTCCTACCCGTGTACCATGCCCTGTTACACCTCTACCTCGTCACGATCACAGAAACACAGCCTGAGAAGAGAATTAGTCCAGGGACGCACATTGGATAGATTCGTGGGCATGCATAGAACACAGCAAACTACTCTGGTGTAAAATCTCAGCAAATCAGTCCAAACAAACATTGCAGAAGGCATTGTGATTGGGGTCCTGCCCCAGGAACAGTTCGGCTTTGCTGTTGAAAGGCGTCCTAGAGTGCAGGTAGCCAAGTAAGAGTTAGGGTGGTGACATTCATAGCACAGTGGCTTGTGCACACAAAGGTGTTGCATATTCTCATAGGAACCTGCTGGAATTTGCTGCATTGTTCGAAGGAATTGAAAGAAACCCATGTGAGTGGCTAGGTTCTTCCCTTTGAGGGGTTATGTGACATTGCCATCTTTTTCTATAATGTTCATATGTTTGTGGGTCCAGCCTCCCCTTGTGGTAGTTGGCAGATGGGGGTTTCTATGCTGGTGGGATTCAAATCCATCCAGAAGAGGAGGGGGCTGAGGATTCCTGGTGTTGGTTCTCTCAGTGGGCAAGGAAGAAGAAGTGCGAAGGTTTTTGGGTAGAGAGCGGTGGACCCGAAGTACTAGGTTAGTGGACCTGAAGTACTAGGTTACAATGTTGGCTTCTCCACTCTGTCCCATAGTTCTAGCCTAGGCGGCAATCATTGCCCAAAAGAGCTAGTGCAAGTGCTCACATGAGCAGAGAGGATGTTGTGGGAGGTGGGAGGGTAGGGGGAATCTCAGAGAAGAAGTGGTGTACGCTTCTGTGCCTGGCCTTTGTTTATAATGAGGATACTTCTTGAAGCATCTCATAGATGTATTGGTGACTGCCATAACGAAGGAGTCTTTGTGATTCAAAGCCTTGCACCTGTGCAAGGTTGTTTGTTCTAAAGAAACCATGTTTGGTTACTTGTGGCAGCTTACGTCACCGGTCATAGCTGGGTAACCCCAGCTGCCACGCTGCAAATTGTGTTTGTCTGACCCCTGATTCCCAGTTGTAACGCCATCTAGGTCCCTCGCACGGGAAGGGTCCACATTCACATCAGATACACTTTTTTTTTTCCTTTTTTTTTTCTGGACCATTTCTCGATTTATGCATGCCATCCTTGTGCAGGGGATGCTAATCTTCTGTATCGTTCCAATTTTAACCGATGTCCGGTAGGACACATCAGATAATCCTATAATAACTGAAACCCAAATTTTCATGTTAATGTGTATGTGGGGTTTTCGGACTTTCAATTGCTTTGTCCGACCCTTTATGACCTGCAGATTCCTGATCTTGTTGTGTCATAAGCATGGTCAAAGTACGAGCCTGATATGTTCATTGCCACACAGTGGTGACACATGCTCCACCAACAGCTCCCCTCTGTAGTGCATATCGTCTGGAATAACCGTTATTAACGTCCAAGCTTTTCAGGCCCTAGCCCTCATTCTAGGCCCTTATCAAGTTGCTATTGATTTAGCAAGCATCACCTGTGCAGGTATTCCTGGCACCTGTGTTTATAACTTCGTACTATTTGCTAATCCTGTCTCTTAGACATGCTTTTACAAAGGGTTTGGATTCTTTGGAAGACAGTCAGGGTAGATTTTCCTGCCTCCTGTACAAATGCAGACCCAGTAGAAAACGATGACGTCACATGTTCATGAGCAGCACACATCCTTGAAGGCGTTGATAGGGTACTTGTTTTGAAGATTCTCCTGCCTCTGGTAGAACTGCCAGGCCCTGTAGAAAACGATAATGGATTTGCTGACGTCAAATGTTTATGAGCAGCACTCATCCTTTCAGGTGTTGAAAGTATACTCGTTTTGTTGGACCGTTTACGTTATTGTCATTTTCAAGGTTTACATTCCCCAACTCGACTTCTACAGTGATTGAAAAGTGGTTATAGTGATTGAAAACTGGTTACACACCGTGGGCTGTCAGTTAAGGTGGTAGAGTGCCAGAGCATAGGTGGTCATTGAACTGGTCAGTCAGAGCTGTAGAAAAACTAAAAGAAGATGGTCAGTGTTAGCTGATGAACAGTAGTAAGGTGTATTTCTGCCATCATGAATTTGCTGAAGAACAGGTGTGCGTCATACTTGCGGCGCATCGATGCGCTGCGCGATGCGGTGCGGTGCGCAGCGCGCCGTGCGCCCGTCGGGAGTGCGCGCATTGATGCGCGATGCGCTGCGTGGCACTTGGATGCGCAGTGCGCCAATGCGCCGGGGCGTGCGCGTGCCGCGAGCATTTGCGCGCATGGTGCGCTCGGGCATGGAGGACAACGACGGAGGGAGGAGGAGATCGGTGACGAGGGAGGCAATGGTGGAGGGGGGAGGAGATTGATAGCGACGGAGGAGGGGGAAGGGAGAAGAGCGGAGGGAGGACGACGCTGGTGATGGAGGGAAGGGGAGGACAATGACGAAGGGAGGAGGAGATCAATGACGAAGGAGTTCAAATAGCGAGGGAGGAGGGGGAAGGGAGAAGTGTGGAGGGAGGGCGACGCCGATGGAGGGAGGGGGAGAACAACGAAGGGAAGAGGGAGGGGGAGCAGTGGTGCACTATTAAAATTTTCACATATGAGGAAAAAAAAAGAAAAAGGAGGACGACATGATGAAGGAGAGAGGGGGACGACAGCGACGGAGGGAGGAGGAGATCGATGACAAGGGAGGGAATGGAGGAGGGAGGAGGAGATCGATACCAAGGGAGGGAGGGGTAGGGAGAAGGGCGGAGGGAGGACGATGCTGATGATGGATGAGGGAGGGTGAGGACACCAATGGAGAGAGGAGGAGATCGATGATGAGGGAGGGAATGGAGGATGGAGGAGTTCAATATCGAGGGAGGAGCGGGAAGGGAGAAGGGCGGAGGGAGGACGACACTGATGATGGAGGGAAGGGGAGGACAATGACGGAGGGAGGAGGAGATCGATGACGAGGGAGGGGATGGAGGAGGGAGGAGGGGGAAGGGAGAAGGGCAGAGGGAGTATGACATGGGTAATGGAGGGAAGGGAGGACAACGACGGAGGGAGGAGGAGATAGATGACGAGGGAGGGAATGGAGGAGGGAGGAGTAGATTGATAACGAGGGAGGGGGAAGGGAGAAGGGGGGAGGGAGGACAACACCGATGATGGAGGGAAGGGGAGGACAACAATGGCGGATGGAGGAGGAGATCAATGACGAGGGAGGAAGGAGGAAGAGAACTTGACGAAGGAGGGAGGAGGGGGGAGGTGGAGAAGAACGATGGCAAGGGAGAAACGGGGAGGAGGAGGAGCTGCACAGTTTCCACCGACAGAGAGAGAGAGAGAGAGAGAGAGAGAGAGAGAGAGAGAGAGAGAGAGAGAGAGAGAGAGAGAGAGAGAGAGAGAGAGAGGGGTTGGTGGTAACCCACCTGGATATGGTGGCTGCTTCCTTCACTTCCTCACAGTGCTGCGACCCTTGGCTCCTTCGTGCTGCTGTTCGAGCTGGGGAGGTGGAGAAGAACGATGGCAAGGGAGAAACGGGGAGGAGGAGGAGCTGCACAGTTTCCACAGAGAGAGAGAGAGAGAGAGAGAAAGAGGTGTTGGTGGTAACCCACCTGGATATGGCTGCTGCTTCCTTCACTTCCTCACAGTGCTGCGACCCTTGGCTCCTTCGTGCTGCGGTTCGAGCTGCACGGGATATGGCTGAACGACGAAGTGGGGGGCTGCTTCTCGCTGCAGTGCACACGAGAAGAGGACTACGAGACGCCGACGGTGAAGGACTGCATAGCGCCGGGGCACCAAGGCATGCGACAGGTCCGAGCAGTTCAAAAAATGAACTGCTTGGATCTCCCCGCTCTTTTTTTTTTGCGGGGGCATTCGCGGCCTCAAAAAAATTTCATTTTTTTTTTGTAGCTGACGGCACGAAGTCCCTACCGGGCATACCCCCCCCCCAACTTTCGTTTTTTTTTTTGGACCCCTCGATGTGCGTCGCATGGCATGCGCTGCGCGGTGCGACGCATGATGCGCCGCATGTGTGGTGTGCATCCTGTGGTCAATTTACTGGTCGATAACTTTCTGTGGCCAATTAAGTGATTGACGGTATGAGAATTTGCCCGAAGGTGTATGATGGGACTTCCTATTTTTCAATATTGAAGGTGAATGTGCTGGGGTGTAATGTGTGGAGGTCTTAAGGGGTTTGTGATGGGGCGTTATGGGTGGAGGTCTTACCCTCCGAGTTACGTCTATGATTTAGGAGGCACGAAGCGAAGCTGTTTGGCGCTGCTGCCTTTTCGTGATGCCTGTCATATGCGTACATTATTGGAAGGTAGTGGAGTTACTTGTGAGTGGACTGCTTTCATAATGAGATTGTCCGGGATGGGTCGTGTCACGGAGTTCGTGTAGTTTTTGTGATAGCACCTTTTTTTTGGTAAGAAAGAGACCTCTAACATTGGTATGCATTGGAGAACCTGATGGGCTATCGATGAAGTTGGCTGTACATAATACATATATATATACTCCCTCTCTGCCTATGGTTTACCGGGCAGCTCTATATCGTCAAACAGAGCTGCCCAGCAAAACCGTAGGCAGAGAGGGAGAAGAGGACAACGAACGAGGGGCTGTGACAAACTGTTTCGTCGGAGTTTCACTGACTCATAGATCGTATATATATGCAAGTTATATGTCTGCAAGTTCTGCAAGTTCGGAGGGAGAGGTAGACAAAGGTGAGTATTCAGGGTTCTATGTCGCAAGGCATGAAGAGTAATGGATGCCTGGCGGATTATTGGCCTCAATTCTTTAAGCTCTGTAAAGTAATTGCAGTTTTGAGCCAAGGCCGAGACAGTCGATTCCACTGGCAACCAACCATCTGCAGTGCTGGATATGCTGATCATCTGATGCTGGGGGCGATCTTTGCTGGGACAAACGGAGTTATCAGTCAAAGGTTTCATATTTATGGCGTTGCTGAGGTCTTGCCCACTTGTGGGACCGTGCATGGCTGTGATAGCAGGGGGGCTGCCAAGGATGTAGGCAAGGACCACTCCAAGAGGACCTTACAAAGAGAGAGGACGATTCATGTGATGAAGAACCTAGTAATATGGCCGGGCCACTAGCGGATTGCAGCTGACTTGTGTTTAAAACCAATGGTCCATCATCAATCCAGACTCGCGGGGCAAAGTATGGGTGGCTCAGGTTTGTTTACCAGGATGGTTGACTCATGGCGTAGATGATTGCTGTTGCTGGCCATGTTATCCTCTGGCGTGCAGATGGATGATAATGATGATACTGAGAAGGTTTTGGGCCCACTCAGTGGTGAATCGCAACTGCAGTTGGACTTTGTTCTGTGGCCGTGAAGATGGTGAGCGATTCTGAAGTCACCAGTGGAAAAGACTCAGAATGGGCTCCAACCATTTTTCACCCCGTTCTTTCATGTCATGGCTCTCTTTGTTAATTTTTCTTCCTGCATTCCCACAGCCACCCATGTTTTGCATAGTGTGGAGTGTTTGTCAGCAGCTATTATTGCTTTCACATACCCCCACTGTGCCATATGCGGGCAGGCAATTGTCTTCCTATAGCTTAACTTCCTCCAATGGGGTATCAGCTCTCACCGTGTAGACTCTCCTCTCTGCAAGAAAGGGAAGGAACAATGGAATCATTCTCAGATGTAAGCCCATATAAGCTGGCCTTGCTATACCAGCTTACTATTATTATGTGAGGAGGAGCAGTGAGCATGAAAATGGCCCCTCAATGACCTTGTTTAGTGCTGGATTATCTAATCGTCATTTGCTGTTTCATATGATGCGGGGCCACGTACTTACCGGGAATGGTAGTTCGAGTGAGGGATACATCTCTCCTGATTCACTGGGACCAATGGGCTGCTTAAGTAGTGTTTGTCATTATATGATTATAGCTACTGCTACCGTTATCAGTGTAGCTGCCATCTGGTGATTCAGGCGCAGAGCGCAACGGAGTGCTAAGTGATCGTTTTCTATATGCTTTTTGCTCTCCTGGCCTTGGTTAACTGGGCAAATTTGGTTGCACTGTGTTTTTGCCCCGTTGCATTTTTGGAGTCTACAGTTGAAGTAGTGTGTTAGACAGCTTTAGTTGAACCCTTTCTGTCCGTTTGCAACTTTGCACCTGGAGAGCGCATGGTTAAAATCTCTGCTTGTGCTGGCCTTGTATGGCCTTCGTCAGTGGCCTATAGCTAGCCATGCAAATATCATACTCGACATTTGCTACCCCTAAATACTAAATAGGCTCTAGTGCCGTGTTATTCTTCATTTTGAGGATTGTCCTGAACTCTTATGGGACCAACACGTAGCATTGTTTAAACTGACATCCTCGCTACCTTCTGACAGCTAGAAGCTTTCTGCTAGAGTGAATGTGGTATGTACACTATGCAACGACTGCGAGACCATTTTGCTCATTGCTCACCCTTGAGATCCCTTCTGCCTGAGATGGATCTACAGAAATTGTCTTAATAATTCTTCACATTCTTCTTGATTCACTCTTCTGTGCTCTGTTGAGATTTGCCTGAGTTCTCTGCAGTGCTCTGATAGTCTCTAAGCAGTTAGAACTCGTTGGATCAGCTCATGGAGTTTTGCCCAGGTTGAATAATTAGACTCCTCGTTGGTGTCTTTGCACTTGCGGGTTGATGCGTCCTGCCTAGTTTTCATTCCTTCAGCCTTGTCTCGTGTTTCTTTCTCCACAGCTCTCCTTCAAGTTTCCTTCCCACAGGTTTTTCAGAGTGGCAGAAGTCCTTCCATGGCTTGAGATGAATCTACAGAAATTGTCTTAGTAATTCTTCACATTCTTCTTGATTCACTCTTCTGTGCTCTGTTGAGATTTGCCTGAGTTCTTTGCAGTGCTCTGATAGTCTCTAAGCAGTTAGAGCTCGTCGGATCAGCTCATGGAGTTTTGCCGAGGTTGAATAATTAGACTCCTAGTTGGTGTCTTTGCACTTGCGGGTTGATGCATCCTGCCTAGTTTTCATTCCTTCAGCCTTGTCTCGTGTTTCTTTCTCCACAGCTCTCCTTCAAGTTTCCTTCCCACAGGTTTTTCAGAGTGGCAGAAGTCCTTCCATGCCTGGAAAACTCTGTCTTGCAGTACCATTGCCTCCCTGGTCAGAATGATTGCTCTCAGCACCTGTGCCTCTTTTACCCAATCAACTCTTTCCTGGTAGACAGCTGATTATACTAGTGCATCACAATGCGAAGACTTCTTCTTTGATAGACAGGTGATTATTCTACTGCATCAGAATGTGAAGATGTCTTTTTCATGCCAAGCCTCGTTGATGAGTGTTCGACGGGTTGAGAGGGGAGTGTCTGCTGTCCCTCCATTCATCACTGCTCTTGTTAGATATGTTAGGCTCAGAACTCTCGAGGTCTGCACTGTTGTGTCTTGTGCAAACTCAGGAAAGCAAGAGGGCAGTAGAGAGAGACAGGTGGAGCGGGTATGTGTTACGACAGGAAGGTGCAATCATTCGCGCCCACCTTAGGTGTATTGGACATGGAAATTTCAACAGGTCTATCTGTTCGTTTACGACATATGCTACATATAGCGGTCTTTCTGCTTTTCATCGGTTGTCGTATGGGCAATCCTCTATCATTGTGCCTACTAACTGTAGTTGCTTATGAACCTCAGGTGTCAAACATTGAGAGCTTGTCTTGTGGGAGGCTCTCACTGCTTTTGGCTGCTATCGGTCCTCCCTACAATCCCGTGTATGGGGAGGACTGTTGGAGGCACTGGCAACTGAATTGGTGTGTGGAAATGACTGAGTACCTGAGGTCCCCTCGACTTTGTGCTTCCAAGGTCTATATGTGCACATGTGGCACAATCTAAGCATAGCACTCTTTTGGTTCTGTCGTTCTCTTATGGAGGAATGTATGTGTGCGCCATGCTATAACTGCTCTCCGCCACATGGAAGTCTTTGTGCTCTTAGCTTTTTCCCTTCAGAATTGGCCTGCGTACTCTTATTGGTGTTTGGATTCTGCCATGAGAGGTGTGCTTCCTTGCACTTCAGGTCTCCGGAAGTGATTGATCTGTATGCCTCTGCGAACATCCAGCTTCTCTGTCGCTAACCATGCACATGGTTTGCGAGGAATCTGAGTAGATCCTCTTTCTCTCCGCCTTTAGGAATACCTTGAAACTTGCCTGATGGAGAGAATAGCAGAGAGTCAGAGGCATAGAAGGGGCTTGGTTTGAGTAGGCAGTTCGACTTTCCAGGAAAGCATCACAAGATTGTTAAGATTTGGTTGCCTATACCATGAAACGTAGCTAATGGAGAGAATGGCAGAGACATAGAAGGGCTCGGGTTGAGTAGGCAGTTCAATCTTCCACGAAAGCATCACAAGATTGTCCAGATCTGGTTGGTGTAGTCATTCTGCTGGTTTGGAGTAAGAAGCTGGGATCAACAAGCTGAGGACCACGTCTGCACCGTTGCTGAGGGCCAGGTGGTGTTGCATGGTGCGCGCCTTTTATATGTCTATCCTGCTTCCTTCAACTTGGCTGGGAAGTTGGCAACTCAATTTATTGTGGATAATTCTCTCAGCCCTCTACTGATTGTAGCTTGGGAATGTGGGTTGGTTTGATGGGAGTCGTTGAATTCAACTCGAGAAAGCTATTTCTTGCCAATATGTGATTGATGGGGAAATGGAGCGGAAGCAAAACGGGAAAGCGCATGTGGAAAAGGAAAAATCTGGCTTGGGACGGGGTCGTGGCTGGTGGTAAAGAGTGCATGCAGGTGAGAGAGTTGAAATGAATTAAGAAATGTGTAGATTTGAAACAAGGAAAAAGCGGGGAGGAAACAACTAAGGTACATTGTAGCGACAGGAGGACAATTCATTTTGTTGGCAAGCCAAGCATCAGCATGGGAGCAGTGAAGATAGAGCTCGATTATATATTAAACGAGAAGACCGCTTGTAGCATGGGGTCATCAAGGGTAAATAACAGCCAGATATTGAATCATGAGACATGACATAACGGGATGGGATGAAAGAGGGGAAGGGTGAAGGGGCAAGAATGCACAAGTTGCTGATAGTAGCCAAGTTGTGGTAGTATGAAGGGAAGCGAGAAAGTGGCAATCAGCAGGCTATGTGTCTAACGTAGCTAATCAGGAAAGCATCTACGAACCATGTGGCGGGGGCGGGGGGTTTCTTGCACAAGTTGCTGATAGTAGTCAAGTTGTGGTAGTATGAAGGGAAGCGAGAAAGTGGCAATCAGCAGGCTGTGTCTAACGTAGCTAATCAGGAAAGCATCTACGAACCATGTGGCGGGGGCGGGGGGGTTCTTGGACATGGCGGGGAGCATGTGCTCATCTGATTTGATTCAGACCTCATGGCTCCTTTGAATTATCCTCAAGCGTACCACGATGGCGGTTCTTTTGCATCACACAGTTGCAAGGAAAATGAACAGAAGCGAGATGACAATATTCAGATTGCACAATCACATTGAAAGCCAAATCGTAACACAGTGTTCAGGAAGCAGCATTGCACCAATATAACACCAATGGAGAATCGTAGCACTGAAAGTCAATGTCAATGAGAGCTTGCTCTCACCACCACCAACATATGTATCCAGTCTCTATCTCCCTACCTGGCGCTCGGCGCCCAGCCTATTCCCTACACAGCTACTACTAGCCTACTAATTGACAATGAAACTGTTGACGTCAGCAGCACCCTAAGTACTTGAAGATGTCGCCCATGCAGAACCATCGCCAAGACCAGGTATGTGCCCTCACATCATCATCATCATCATCCTTCTTTCTCCCCCTTGACTCGGTTCCACGTCTCCCTTTGTTGTACACCCGAAGACCACCCCTGCGCCTCACTGTAGTCCAAGCCCACCAGCTATGGTGGATGGGCTATGGCGCTGCCCTCAGCAGCGCCCTTCTTCCCTGCACGACCGCACGTGCTGCACCTCGCCTCTCAGCGGCAGCAGCAGCCCACGAGCCTTTGCTCCAGCAGCGCTGCCGCTAGCATGCGAGTGCCTGAATGAGGCTGGCTGGGTAGAGCTCTTTCCTATATGGAAAGAGCTGGCCTGATCGTGCAGCCTGGCTGGGCTGGGCCTGGGCCCAGAAGCTTCCGGTAGTCCCCAGGATGCTGCGCTTGTGTGCAGCTACTGGGCCTCTTTCGGTTGGGCCTCCCAACTGTCAGTGTATGATGCTGCGATTCTCGCCCAGGGCCTGCATTCTTTGGAAAAGCCCAGAAGGCCGTGGAAATGTCTTTGTTGCTTGGCCTGGGTTCCTCTCAACCAACTGACGCGTCGCAACTGCCTGGACCCCCAAGTATGAATTTGACAGCCGAGGGCCTCTTGTGGTATGTTAGGCCCGCCTTCACTTAGGGCGGGCACTCTTACAACAGGGGCCCCTCAGGCCTGCCGAGGACTCAGATCGTCGCACAGTAATCATCCATGCACATATCCACTCTTACAAGGAGTTTTTCATACGTCAAGGACTGGTAAGGTTTTGCGCGTTGTATCGAAATGCTCCAGCATTGCGGTGCAGATTATGGCCGACGATGTGGGATCGCATCTCTGATGCTCTAAGTGACCAGGACCAGGGCTTGGATCCCCGCTGCGATGCCCAAAATGGAGTACGCTGCTAACACAGGAATTCTGCTGATGAGATGAGAACCTGGTTGGTGGTACAGTCGCTGTGCAGCTCCACCTTCGTCAATTCATCATATCCCGAAGAGAGGGGGTAGAGGTTGATGCCCAGCAGAGGTTGATGCCCAGCATAAGAAGAGTAGAGAAGGAAGCAAAAGGAATTCATCAAGGCTATAGGAACTGGGGTATTATAATCACAGAGTGAATGAATGTGTCAAAAGAAGCTGGATGTTGTAGTAGTGTTTTATGAGACTTGCACATTGCCCTTGTAATATCTGATAATCGCAGTGTCTTTCTGATGCGTGCAATCTCACGGCAAGTGCTGACAGATTAACAATTTGCATCCACCACCAGTACCACAGTGCAAGGAAAATGAGCAATAGCGAAATGACAGAATTTCAAATTGCAAAATCACATTGAAAGCCAGAAAGTCATGAGCTGTCCAGAAAGCAGACATGCACATTTATCTCAGCAAAGGAGAACCGAAGCAGCGAACCCGATTGTCAATGGAAGCCCTCTCTCGCCACCATCGACAGTGTACCCGAAGCTCTTTCTCCTATTGGCGCCCAGCACCCGGACTACGATCTTACAGCTACTATACTAGCCTACAAAAATGACAAAGCAACTGAGCAGATGCGTGGCTGGGTAGCGTGCATGGGTGTCTAGCCAGGTGCCACCTAGTAACTGAGTTTTCCATCCCGTTTCCCCGTAAGTATGAGATTGACCTTGCCCAATTCCTTCCTTCCTTTCCGATTAAAAAATTTGGACCATTTCTCGATTTGTGTTATCCTTGCGCAGGGGCCATGCTAATCTTCTCTCTGTCGTTCCAATTTTAATGGATGTCCCAAAGGACTGACTTCCTTCCTTTTCCTCCTTGCGCTCTTTTTCATCTACGATTTGCCATGAGCAGAAAACCCAATTCCTTCTGGTATCAGCCCATCCCTGCAAGCTCATAGCACAAGTTTACAGTTGAATTGCCACTCTTTACAGATTCCTGAGTCCATTGTATTCTGGGGAGTGTCCTTCCGCTTCCTTTTCCACCAGCAAGATTTGCAACTGACAGACCCGCCCTTCCTCCCATCAAGGTGGGAAAACCCCGGAAAAGCATTGATTGCCCCTTCTCAAGTTGACTGTTTCCTCGAAAGTTGATTGAATATAGGCAATGCTGTGTTTGTTTCCATGACATTTTTGGTGTTATTCGACTTCGGTAACATGTATGATAAGATACATTACGAAGACCCAGAAAAATGATAGCAGTACTGAATTGGCTTGATTACCCTGAACCTTTGGAGCTCCAGGCTTCTCCGGGAAGCTTAGGTTCTCTCTCTGCTGTCTGGATGTGCTGTCCGACAACTCTTCCTCCCACTATAACAAGAACCCATTCTGAATCATGTTGTGAACCCGCCACTCTAGACTGAAGAAAGCCTTGCTACCTCTTCTACGTTTGCCCTGTTCGGCCGTAAGTTTGAAGATCTCTGTCTGCTGCACCCTTGCTGGTGCCTTCCTCCCTTTATTTTATTTCCGGAGTGGATTCTGGTCTGCCTGTGGTTGGTTTGTCTGGTGCCTATATGTGCCTTTTGAGTTGTGCCAATCCCTCCATCTGAGTAGGATCCCATTGAGCATTGCCAATCCGTCTTTGGGCAGCCAATTATGCTGGAATCCCCCCTTGCTTCTCTGCTCCTCGTCCAGGTTTCTTCGAGTCTGGAGTGTTCTCTCCATGTGCATCTGATTCTCCAACCTGAGTAACCTTTGTGGCCTGCCTGACACAGTGGAATTTCCCTACGATGTGCAGTCTCTCTCAGATTTCTGGTCTTGATCTAGTGTTACCCTGCACCGTTCTTCTCCCTCAGATTTCTGGTCTTGTGTCTATTGTTACCCTGCACTGCTCTTTCCAAATTGCCCACAAGACCACTTTTCTGATGACACTGTAACGGATTACCGGGGCAAAATTCCTTGGAACCATATCCTCTCTGGCTTACTGGAATAGGACGGCATGTTAATCCAGATGGTTGGAGGGGATGTTGTGGGCAATGTGGAGGGGGCGGAAAGAGTTGGTACCATAAGCCACTAACTCTAGCCCAGTATTGTGTGCCTTGGGGTTGTTCCAGTGTCAGTCAACAATAGTTGTTCCGACGACAATCTACAGCACACACATGCAAGGGTGGAAAAGGGGTTGCTTGCTGTGGGAATTATTTAAAACACACACATGGAGGGGTGGAAAGGGGTTGCTGTGGGAATTATTTAAAACACACACATGGGCACACTGCTGATATGCAGTCCTCTGCAAACACACAATCACATGCACATGCACATGCACACACATGGGCACGCTGTTCATATTCAGTGCTTTCGTTTCTTAAATGGTCGTTCTTTCTGCTTCCCTTCGCGAGTCTTCTCGTCTTCCTTGTTTCTTTTCCCTTGCTCACCTCCCACCTCTCTACTTCACAGTGTT
Source organism: Chara braunii (assembly GCA_003427395.1). Lineage (NCBI taxonomy): Eukaryota > Viridiplantae > Streptophyta > Charophyceae > Charales > Characeae > Chara > Chara braunii. Next base: position 745,229 of record BFEA01000376.1, read on the forward strand.
ATACCATTTGCCAGATTTCCTTCCTCTCAGCCGCATCTAAATCTGGTCGATGCTAACTAAATCTGGTGGATGCTAACCTTAGGCCCTTCTAATCGCTAAATCAGCAGCCAGACATGATCTGACCACTGATTTTGTGAGTCTGTGATCATATTGTGAGCATTCCATCGATCTTCTAAGGGAACCGCAAACCATGTTTATCTTTTTTGCACACAATCTGGTAACCTCTGTGCGCAGATCTCGGCAACTGAACACGAGGAACCTTTACTGACAAAAACAGGTCGCAGATGAACGAAAAAGTTCTGACATGCGGAGCATTTCCTTCACGAAGTTAGCAACACCGTTGTTGAAATGGAGGAGATTGTGTCTCAGAATGCCAATACTTTATGACACACTCTTGCATGTGCATATGTACATTGCTCGGCAAATACTTTATGGCACACTCTCGCATGTGCATATGTACATTGCTCCCTTGCATGAGGGCGGCCGGCCGTAAGGGCACCTATTGTAGAGAATTCAGATTTTCGTTTTGATGCTGCAATAACATCAAAACGTAAACTTTGAAGTTTGAACTTTGATGGCTAAATACATGGCAATCAAATCATAGGATGAGATCATGAAAAGCATACTACCAAAGAGAGTAGAATTAAGTTCAATTAACACCATAGATTCAAAAGCATTCAAAGTTTCTTGTTTGGAACAATCGAAACGCATCAAACTGGTGCTGGCAGACTTCGGATGTATCATGTATTCTGATTGCTTGGAGGGTTATGTCTGGACTGACTTGTCCAGATTGCTCCCGAGTTCAAGATATGTGGTTGACATGAGCAAGTCGTGCAAGTTCTGCACCTGAGAGAACAAACAGTGCAAAGGAGCAAGTCGTTTGGTAGCGTCGCGGTTGCACGGGTGCAATTCTGTGCAGGGAAGCCCACAGCACCTGTGCTCACAGTGCACACGCAGCAATCTGCACACTGTTCAGGCGCACAGGAAGTATGCAAATAATATTTCGGAGGCCTGAGATGGTCAGTCTGTCCAAGGTTCAGATCATGTGCGGTGGAGGTAAAAGGCAAGGGGAAGGGGGGATGGAAGGATAGGGAGACTTCTTTCAGTGGGAGAGAGAGAGAGAGAGAGAGAGAGAGAGAGAGAGAGAGAGAGAGAGAGAGAGAGAGAGAGAGAGTCTGTGTATTTGTGTGCATGAGAGACCGACAGACAGCCAGCCAGCAACAGAGTTCTGTATGGCCACACCTGCATCTTGACGAGGGAGACTGTATGATGATCCTTGAGCCAGACAGCCTGTGCTTGAAACCGCTGCCAGTGAGAAATTACTTTGAAGCTTGTCCAAGAGCTTTCCTTTTTCATGGAGACTTGGAGTGCTAACTTTGTTGAAATTTTGAGTTTGGTACCAGTGATCATATGTGATTACCATTATGACCTTGGTGTGATGGTTGCTACCAGATGGAGGAGAGGAGTGAAGTCAAAGCCAGTGACCAAGAAAAGGCTGGTGGGACTGTGGAGGCAGTTGTTAAGGAGCTGCTGCAAAGGTGAGGATGCTTCCGTTACATGGCCTTCTCAGATCGGTTAGTGAGGCCACATGCTTTTCACTGAACAAAATAGACTTTACGAAATGTTTTTTGGCATGTCTGGAAGTCGAGTTTTGAAACTTCATCGGACTCATTGATAGCAATTGTCACTTCCGGTGGGAACCCCATTACCCATGACCATCATTATCTTTGCCAGCTTTTTTGTTCTGATGTGGTTGTATATGTGCTGTGTTGGTCGGGGCTCAACCAGCCATTTTGTTTAAATTTCGCGCCCGGGCCGGTACGACAGAACTCGGCACGCGGTGGAAGTTGGCATCTGGAAAAAAGATGCTTGGAAGTACTGGTCGTTTGATTATCTAATGTCGATGCTGGTCAGCAAGTCCAGACTGGAAATCATATTGTGGAGAGCAGACCCTGTTTGATTTTTTTTTCGCATAAAACGTGAGACCGCAAAGAGTAAGGATGTGGACTCTTCAGTAAAAGCACTAGTCAGGGCAGTCAAACCCTTCAGGCTGGCCTCAGAAATGAGGATCAACTGGGAAAAAATGGTGGGGTGGTGGCTATCAGATGAGGAGACACCCCAAATGGCTGGACCTGAGGCAGAAATTGTGAGGGAGTGTCAATGAGGAGACGCCCCAAATGGCTGGACCTGGGAGAAACCGGAGGAACAGACGAGACAGTTGGGAATTTTGAACACCAAGGACGGCCCCGCCCCACAAATGGCACAAAATCAGTTGACCAACCAAATCAACAGGTTGGGACGATGGGAGCCCTAACCATTAACTCCTCCATTTTCCCAATGATGTGCTAATATCGCCTTCGTTTGGACCAAACCATCAAGGAACTGAACCGCAGAGCAAGAGCATACCTATGGTCAGGGGATCCCAGCAAAACAAAGTACATACCAGAGATAGCCTGGCACTACGTAACGATGAGACCATCTAAGGGGGGATTAGGGGTAATCGACCCCAAACAAGAAACCAAAGCTTTACAGATCAAGTGGATAATTAAGTTACTGACCCAACCGAGGCATGCATGGCATAAACCGGCTCTTGACAGCATCAGAGCCATAGCCCTGTGTGGACAGCCGTACGAGGATGGGGCCGTTCATACGGCTCCAACGGCCGTACGAACGGACCCCTAGGCGGTCGTACGGGCCATACGACCGGCCGCACAATCCTTTTAGGGGGCCTTCGGGGGGGGGAGG
>BFEA01000376.1:823972-843642 GCA_003427395.1 Chara braunii
AGTTGTCGCTGGTATTGTACACAGGTAAGTTGGGAAACTAGGGATCGAGCCCTGGGATCTACCTCAGCTACCACGAATTGGTGAATACCGTTTCAGGTACTTGGGGCCACTCATTTCTGGAGTTTTTTTTTTCCTGCTCTGGACTTTCCTTGATCAAATGGCGGGCCTCGATCCCTGGACCACTCTAGACTAGCATCCTTCTTTTCTTTTCTACGTCCTTTCTGCTCTGTCTGGAGTCGATCCCATGACATCCTGAAGTATGTCTCTGTTTTCCCCTTACTCCGATCATCCCGCTGTCTCACTACTGGACTTGTCCCCAGGATCATCGGTCCCTGATTTCATGCTACTTTTTCGTCTTGCGTCCCCTCTCTGACCCTTCTTCAGATTTACCTGGCTTAAAGGGTGCTGAGGAAAATTTTAAAAGGGTCTTTCCGAACGCTGTTTCGGAGTATTGGCCGGACGAAGGATCGGATGGGATATTTTCTTTCTCACGGGTCACGCAATTTGGACTGGGTCTAATGCTTAGAAGTTGATGAGGTCTTGGAGCGGCCAGTTTGAAATTCTAGGGGCTCTCTTAGTATTTAGTGATTCGCGACGACCGCTACGACCTCCCTCCTATGTGTTACTCTCTTCCTCGTCCCCCACCCACCCCTCCACTTTCCCCCCTCCCTCCTCTCTTCCTCTTCTTCTTCTCTTCTCTTTTCTCTCTTCTCATCTTCTCTTCTCATCTTTCTTCTCTTTCCTCCATCTTCACTTTAATGAATGTGTCTTGAGGACAACTTGCCTGTCGGCACAATCTCGAACCTTGTGCGAGTATGAATGAAGTTCACATTCATTCTACTCCAATTGCAGCGGTGCTCCTGCAAGAAATAGCCCACGTGCGCCACACCGCCCCCTCCCCCCTGCCATTCCTCCTACCACACCCACCCACCCAGAACCACCACTCTTCCCTCTTTCGTATGGCCACTGAACCATGTACGGGGAAAAAAACTTTAATGTTGAGAATGTCTGGATCGACAGGATGGTTGCCAAATTTGAAATTTTAATTACTTTGTGATCGGCTTTCCACTTCTGATCTTCCCATACAGACTGCTTGAACGGACGGGATGCACGTGTTGACTCTCTGGGGGTAGATAGGTGATGGCTTTGAGATATCACCACTGGACCACCTGGCTGGCTGGTCGTCTCAAGGCAGTGTATATACATTGGGGTACTCTCATAGCCCCGTCATCAGGGTCCTCGGGCCCACCAGGGACCAAGCAAGGATGGACTATGAGATGGGTATAGGGGCTGGGGGGACTAGTAGAGAGGACGCCGATAAAGTGTAGCTTGGGTAGGACTTGTACTGAGCCTGTCTCCTGAGTAGTGGGTATAATAGGTGGATTGGGGGGGTGTACTGTACATTAATAGGAGGGAGCTAGGCCCTCTACCCCTGTCCGAGGAGGGATCGGCTAGGGATCTGCTAAGTCAATGGTTGGGGGACAAAGCTGCTTAGAGTGGGCCCGCAATACATCCAGTTAAGCTGCTTAGAGTGGGCCCGCAATACATCCAGTTGGAGGTTGGATCTGTAGGGACAGAATCGGATCTCTGGTGGCAAGCTGTAGGTGTGGAAGGGACAGGACTTGCAATAGGACTTAGGGCTCTAAGCCCGTAGAGGACTCCGTCTAGGGAGCTCCAGAGGGCCGAGTGGGTCATCCCAAACTTGACTGAACCCCGGAGAGTATTCCCGCGCCTGATACCCTGCCTCTACAACAACCTGGGCGTTAAAAACAAAAAAAAAAAAAGCCCAGTGAGATATCACCACTGAACTGACCGGCCCCACATAATTCAGAATCATATTTTTCTGATCATCTAATTGCATCTGGATTCCAACTTGGGTCTGTATTCCCCCCCCCCCCACACTCGCTGGTGGTAGTCCGGAGCTGGAGTTGGAGTCCTGGAATGTTCTGCAGATGGGTCTGTATCTCAACAGTTCATGGGTGTACCAACTGAGCTCCGCACATTGATGTATGAGACCGTTGATGGCGAGAAACTGGACCGATGCCTGCAGAGGATTGGGCTGGACTGATGGCACAGAGGTATTAGTTGGCATATGTTGGAAGAAGTATGGACTTGGATTTTTGAAAAACGGACTTCCACACTCGAGGGAAGAGAGTTGGATTGCATGACAGATGAAGGATACTAATTGCATGGCGTGTTCCTTGGCCTCCTCTTCCCACCCACCGAAACGCATTACTAGAACATCTCTGCAGTTGCTGGGTGTGCTTCACTTGGCAGTCCTTGGACAATAACTGCCAAGCTTTACAACAAAGCAGTTTTCTTCAATTTTCATTTTCAGCAGGCAGTTTTATTCAATGTCCATATGCAAGCAGTTTTACTCTATGTTGATTAGCGAAGAATGGAGTATGAATATAGAGTATGCAAGCAATCTTATTCAATTTCAGCAGAGTAACAGACTATGGTAGGCAATGGATCTGCAAGGAATGTGAGCAAGAGCGATAGACAGAAAACCAAACTGCAAAATCACGCTGCAGTCCAGATAGTCATGTACCGAGCAGAGAGCACAAAGATACCATCCAAATGAGAGCAAGGCAATGAACTCAAATATCAATGCCGACGCTCTCTGGCACACCAACACAGTATCCAATGTCGCTCCTACTGATTGGCCAGCGCCCAGCCTAAACTATTCAGCCTCTCTAGCCTATCTACGTTCTTGCAACAGGATTGCTTCGAAGTTGAGGACCAATGTACGTGACGTCATCACCAATGCAGACCGCCAGCATATACCAGGTACGTTTCTCTCTCTCCCCTCATCACACCTTGTCTTCCACTACATGTGCCTCCTACCCGAAGACCACCATCGCCATCACCGCGCCTGCACCCCAGCAGCCCGGCTATGGCCGTTGTGCGCCTGCTGCCTCAGCAGCGCCCCTCTCACCTCAGCGCCCGTGCACGCGTCTGGCCCGCAGCTTAGCGTAGCTGGTCATGCGCTAATGCAGCAGCATGGCCGCATTGTCCAGTCAGGCCAGAATGTCGTCCCCCTGGGCACTCACTTTCCTATATGGAAAGTGTGCCCTGCCGCTGGCTGCTCTGGGCCTGGCGTGTAGGGGCCCAGTAGCTTCAGGTTGGCCAAAAGTGTCTGCACCCAGGCCCAGTTTCAGATACTGGCCTGGGCCTCATGCAGTTAGGCACGTCCAGGTAGCCCTCCAGGCTACAAGTGTTTTCCGCTTTCTCATTGGCTCGTGGTAGATGTGTGATGACAATGCTGCATTCTCATTGGTCCGCGGCCTCTGAGTGATGTGTCGGCCTCTCACTGTGTGTGCCCCGGGCCTCAACCGAATGATCCCTGGGCTCAACAGTACGACACAGCTGCTGCTTCTGGAAGGAGCCAGGGAAGGCTCACATTGCTCCGTAACCAACTAGCGTGCTGCAACTGTGTGGTACCCCATGTACGAAACATGTCGAAAATAGGCCTTTTGTGGACGTACAGGCCCGCCTTCACTTAGGGCGGGCACGAGGCTTGCTGGGGGCCTGAGCCCAGAACGTTTGCATGCCCGAGAAGGGAAGGGCCCAGTAACCGCAGATCAGGTATTATGTGGAAATTTTGAAAAACAAAAACCTCCATGAGCTACAATATATTGGAAAGCCTGGATGTGGACCCAAGATCAGACAAATTTAGAAATGCACAAATAGCCTTAACACCTCCCCACATTAATGGCCATTCTATTGGGTTAGCCCGATTAGGAAAGTGTTTGACTAAGTCCAGTCTGCATCAGAGCCAGGTCCATGCTCACAGGCTCAACAACTGAGGCCCTATGGAGCCAGGTCCGTCGTACCTGTGATAAGCAGTGTATTGAGTACTATTGACAGATGAATCGAGATTGCAGTTAAACAGAGCTCACACATGGGCTCCACACACAAGAAAAATTTGACAAGAATAAGCACACGTCCTTTTTTTTTTCCCTTTGTTTTACCTTTTTTTTTTTAATAACAAAAAACAAACCCCCTTCTATTTGGGGGGCCATAAGTCCGGTTGCTTATCACTGGCAAGCATGAGTTCGAGACAGAGAAACAGATGTGGAAAAGAGGGTCAGCCATACCCAATAAGCACATCTCTTTTTTTGTCTTTTGTTTTTAATAAAAAAAAACAACCCATGCCGCTTCTATTCTGGGGGGCAACAATCAAGTTGCTTATTACCGGCAAGCATGTTTTAACATCCAAGAGATGAGGGGGGGAAAAGACGAGAAAGAAGATCAGGCCGTCCCTTGTGGCACTAGCCGTCTGGCAAGGGGGGAACTGTTACAGGGCTTCCCTTCCCCAGTCTGTGGCCTTCCTTAGGGCGTTGCCCTGCTGGTCGGGAGGCTTGCTAGCAGCACCCAGTCATGCAGCAGAGTAACCTCCAGGATGACGGGACGCTTGCGGGGGGTGGGGGGGGGTGTTCCCTAACAGTTCCTCAGGCCAATAAGCACACTTCCAAGACTCCCATTTCCTTTTTCCCGACCTTCTGCTATCCAGGCTGCTTTTGACTCTCCTTGGAGTCAGAATTGCACACTGATGGTTTTCAGAAATGTTCATGCATTGCACTTGGCTCATGCTTTATGAGGAATCTTCCGAAAGCGTACCTGACAAATCCAATGGCAATGCAGATAAGCCAATTATCCCATCTGAGATGCGTTGTGGTGGCGAAGTCGCCAAGGAACTCCACCACTATCGCCTGCATGAGAGAGGGAAAAGTGTTCCCCAAACGTAGCAACGTGTGTCAGGGTTGAGGATTGCTTTTTCTTTTAACAAATAGCATGATTCATTATGATAGAGCAAAAGGAGGCCAGGAAACCCTCCACATTTCAACCCGGAAAACTGGGGCCATTACCCAGATTAGGCTCAAATTGGAAACCGGGTCCAGTGTCCCTTTCTCCTGTCAAGCTACATGCTATTTCTGAAGAAAGACAAAACTGGAATAACAAAAGACCAAATGGCAATAAACGAAAGAAACTGCCAACCTAGGGTGCATTTAGAAGCCGAAAGAATTGACAATCCTACCCCCAGGTTGCACTTAAGCAAGGAGGGCTGAATGACATGGAGGAACTGAAACCCCTACGGATTGCCCCAACCTGCTGCACCTTAAACCTGCCTCTATTTTCTTCTGCCTTTTTTTTTTTTTTTTTTTTTTTAAACCCACGGTATCCGATAGGAGTGATTGTAAGAGCATACACTCCTACCCGACACACTGGGGGCTCCATTCTATTGGTGGGGAGCAGCACCTGCTGGAAAACGGGTCCAGCGTCCCTGAGATTACAGTACAATGGTGATAGAACAGTTCGTGCTGGGAACCGGGCCCAGCGTCCCTTGTACCTCTTCACCCTCAATTGAGTGGCGCCAGCTTTCATCGATAAGCCCTGGTACCAAGAACGGATTAGTAATATTGTTGATGATGCTGCCTCAACTACACTCATAGCTTGTATTTCCACTGTCCCTTTACGCATTGTCCTTAATTTATACAGCTTAGAGACACAGATGCTACCTTTTGAGAAAAAGGGCCTCAAGTCAATTTCCTTCTCCAGACATCTCTCCCTCATTCACAACCATACCAACTTATGGGAACCAGTGATAATGAGGAGGGGGGAAAGGGGTCCGGGAACTCTGATAAAGGGCGAAGGGGAATTGCTGGATCCACATTCATCCAATCCAGGAAGGTCAGGTGGTAATCCCTATGTACTTCTTCCTTCTGCCCCTCCTTAGCCTCTTCCTTTATCCCACTTTCTCTAATCCATCCAATCTTACCTCCTTGAGGTCCCCCTAGCCAGGTGCCACTGAATAGTTGGATGTTTCGTTGGATTTCTTTTTCCTTCGAAAGGAATTGAATTTTTTTTCTTTTACTTTATTCCATTGAACTGTGATAACTGTCTGAATTTGCAGTTTAGTTACTTCAGTGAGCTCTGGGCCGTCCAACCTGGCTCCTTCCATTTCAAACGTACAACGACAATTCCAGAGGGCCCAGAGAATGGCTCTTCTGCCTATTTTAAATAAATTATGAGAGAAATCATCCAGTGGTCTGGTGTCCATGTCTCACAAAGCAGAGCCCTCCAATCCCATGGCCATTTCATGGAGGTCTCAAGGGAGTTCCAGATCCTATCCCACCAACGCCATAACCAGACTGCGCTCGCGCATTGAAGAAAGATGTGTTCTATGGTTTCCGAGATGTTCCTGGATGGAAACACAGAGGAGCATAATTTGCACCAAGGTAAAGCAAGGCCTTTTTCATCCAGTGAGGTCCTATCTATAAGCCAGTCATTGGTGGGAAGGCACCTATGATCAATTTGTCATTGCAATGAGGCAATTTTTGACGGACGAATCTTGATAGTCTTGAACCACTTTATGTTTCTCAGATCTTCTTTACTTACATTCAGATGTCTCATCCACCTGGCTTCCACCCGATCACGCAAATTCAATCTGGGTCTCAGCATTCTATAGGTTGATTTGACCGTCAGAGAGTGGATTTTCCGGGTACAAATTTTCCGGCTCCTCATTGGGACTGACCATGTCCAATAAATTGGGTCCAGGGGTAGTTTATTGATTGCGCATGTTAGTTTGAAGGCAAACCAGAAGTCATTTTGCTTCGGAACTCTAATCCTGAATACCTGATTAGCATTTATCCATCTGGTTTCCTTAGTAGGACTTTCTTTTAACTTGTTGTTCTGATTAATGGAGAATAATGAGAGTAACACCGATTCCCCTCCATCTGTCGTTACCACATTTCCTATTTGCTGGGGGTTCCCCCTGATCTCCACCCAATCACTTTCTTTTAGTTGGGGGCCTTTCCTGAGGATTCTTATCTAATCTATCGGGATGGCTTCGATGATATTCTCAAGTGCACTTGTTGTGTTCCTGCAGTACCGTAGGCTGGGCAGAAGATCGGGAAGAGAGTGCCAGTCTTCTGATTCTGAAATCCAAATGTCCCCAATCCTTAGGATCCCTTGCTTTACCCACCCCTTCCAGGGTGAATCCATGCAGTGAAGCATTGTACCTTGTGAGTCAGATATCCATCTGTTGTTGAACAAGGGTTGCTGACAAACTTTCTCCCATCTAGTAGGAGAGATTTTATCCGAAGGTCTGTCCAAAAATGGTCATTTTTAATGTCCGTTCTTGTGGCTTAAATTCTCCTTCCCCTCTCTCTTTCCACCTATCCTCACCTTAAACCCTAGACCTATCTGTTGTTGCTCCTCTTTCCCTTTACCTCCGACCCACATCCTCTCTGTCACCACAGGCCTGGGGCCTGGTTTGTTGCTCTGTCTAACTGCGTCCTATACTTCAAGTCCCTACTCTGTCCCGTTTTTGATTACTTCTGCTTAAACCCTAAAGCTCCAGTTGTTTCCTGTTCAATTTGTCTACCTTTCAAACCAATGGAAACTCAGCGTCGAGCCTTCTAAGGTTGCTATCTTCCCTTGGAACAGGACCCTTTTTTGAAAATTCTCGACTAGGTCCTTGGCTTGCATTGGGTTTTGCTCGGTCTGCTTGTGGATTCCCTTCCATTGTGCCCGGATATCTGTTTCCAGTAGATTGTAGAGCGTCTCCTTCGCTTCTCGCCTGTGCATTGGCTTGTTTCCGATGGCCTGATGGCATCTGCGCTTCCATATTGTTCACAGTATGTATTGCCTTATAAGCTGGAATGTGCGCTTCTGGTACTGATGCCAGGCCGCGGGGAGGTCGCTTCCTATCAGGAGCGTCTCCTTCCCTTTGGGTAGCCTCGTTCCATAGGTATAGTGCTTCCGGGCAAGAAAGGAGACAGTGATGCAGGGTCTCCGGTACTCCTTCCGTGCATTGTGTGCACTGTTGACTAGTGGGATCTCGGTGGTGTTGGCTGCGGCGTTCAAAAAGCCACGAGTTGACCGGGACTGCCACGTGGAAGATCAGCCACTGCAAACTCCTTACCTTGCTTAAGCGAATCTGATGTAAGGATGACCATGGTAATCTTGCCACTTTTTCTTTTGGTACCTGGATTCTCTTCTCCCATCTTAGTGCCAAGGGTTCCGCTAATGGAGATGAGTGCTTCCTGAGTCTGTAGCCTAGTTTGGTTGTGTAGTGGAGTATGTTAGTTCGTCTTGTTATGCCTAGTCCACCTCCCCTGAGATTCCAGGCGCACTCAACTGGGTCGATCTCCAAGTTCTGAATATCCGTTGCTGGAGCAAAGATCGTGAACTCCTCCGTCTCTATCACCCTCACTTCCTCAGCTGGTCCTTTTTTATGGTGATCTGGGTGCACGTGCCTTTGTCTTATTGGCTTGTATAGGCCCCTGGGAGTTGGATTGTATACATCGGCACGCTCAGCCATTCCCCTCCCGGTCCCGCCTGTCCTCCGATTCTAAATGCTTCCGTTGGAGCGTCCTTATTGGACCAGGCAGCCCACTCTCCGGTCCAGCCTTCCGGGATTAAGGACAAGATCTCATTGAGATTCTCTGCCAACCTGTGGCTCCCTTTCATTTCCTCCCTTAACTCTCAAGCTGTCTTCCACTGCTGTTTGTCTTCTGACCATAGATGTGTTAACTGCCAAATGCCATGCTCCAGCCAGGTTCCCCACTTTCGTCGTGAAAGTGCACGGTTTCCCCTGCTGGTCCTCAACCCATGGATTGCAGAAGAGAGGTTGCCTCAGGACTTCCTCCCTTGTACTTGGTTCCTTGACTTTTGCAGGGAAGATTTTCGCCCATGCTTTCAACAGTTGGGCCCAGTACGACTCTCCCCTAGGGCCTCCTTTTGCTCCTCCCTCGTTTCCACGCCTTCCTTTCCTTGCCCAGCTCTTGCTCAATAGCCATAATGCCCTTTCATATTGGAGGGAGGTTTGTATTTGGTTTGTTTCCTAATGTGTTCCATAGCCAGCGGGACCCAAGGAAGCTGTGGATGCGTGATCAACTTCAAGATCCGTTTTGTTTGGAGCGCCTTTAGTTGCCGTTTCAGGTCCAATATACCCAATCCCCCTTGGTCCTTGGATTTGATGACGTGTCGCCATGCCGCCTTGGAGATAAAATGTTGCTTGGTTGGGTTCGATGTCCATAGGAAGGTCGCTGAATCTCTCCTCAATTTCTTCATTTTCGGGAATGGTGGGGTCCATATCGTGCCGACATACCATACCATGGAGAATACTGAGGTGTTGAGAATGAGGGTTCGCCCAAACAACGAAGTGTAAACTTGAGACCATGCACTGATCCTTGTTAGCATCTTTGCCAGGAGTTCCGGTGCCATTGAGTGATGGGGGCCTGATTCCGCCAATCTAATCCCTAGCTATCTCAAGGGTTCAGCTGTTGACACCCAGCTCATCCCTCTGTAGTTCAATGGGTGGGGTTGTTCCTCTGCGGTCTCCTGTACCATCCACCAACCCATTGTCTTAGGCCAATTGATTCTCAATTCTGATGCTAGCTGGAAGGCGCTCATTGCCCGTATAAGGGCTTGGAAAGAGGAGTCTGAGGCCCGTATCAAAACTGTTAAGTCATCTGCAAAAGGTATAGTTGTGGGGAGCTTGATGCTTCTGCCTTGCTGGTCTGGTTCTGCTACTAACCTATCTATCGAGGGGTCTTTCCTTAAAAAGAAAGCTATCGCCTCCATGATAACGAGGAAGATAGGAGCGGCTAGGGGATCTCCTTGTCGGACAGACCTTGACATCCTATACCTCTGCGACAAGTGACCATTTACCTGGACATGTCCATGGGTGTCGTTATACAAAACTCATCCATTTTCGGAAGTTGGGACCCACTCCTATTTTTTCCATACATTGATGAAAGAAATTCCAATTTACCTGGTCGTACGCCTTTTCAAAGTAAAAAAATAGGATAATCGCGTTGATTATTTTCTCCTTGATATATCTCACTGACTCCAAAAGCATCATTACATTGTCCAGGATAAACCGCCCTGGAATGAAACTAGTCTGATCTAAATGGAAACATCCCCTGGTCACCTTACTCAGTCTGTTGGCTAGGGCCTTGGCGACAATTTTGTGTGTTAGCATCAGTAACGTGATGGGTCTATAATTTTTTACGTCTTTTGGATCCCCCTTCTTGTATAGCAACGTGACGATGCCTGTGGCCGGGTCCACGCCCAATCTCTCTTCCTGCCAGGATTTATTTAGGTACTGTTCATATTCTCCCCCCAGGACTGGCCAGAATTCCATCCACAATTCCCTCGTGAGTCCATCCTTTCTTGGTGTTTTGTTTGGGGACATGGACTTAAGGGCTGTCCATAGTTCTTCCTGTGAGAGAGGAGCGTCTAGCCTTAGTGCTTGTTCTCCTTCTATTGTACGCTCCAAGTAAGTGAGGAACTGGGTTCTTGCTTCCGCAGTTTGTTGGGTTGGCTGTTCTGTCTCCCTTGACGTGTAGAGTGCACTATAGAAGTTGTGTGCCACTGAGACCAAGTCCTCCACTCTAGAGACCACTCCCTGAGGGCCTTCGAGCTGTTCGATTAGTAAATTCCTTCCCCTCGTTTTGATCTTCTAAAAGAAGTATTTTGTCATTCATTCTCCCTCCTCCCATTCTCTGACTCTTGCTCGCATTTGCAGTCCCCTTATTCTCCATTTCTCCCAATCCCCCAGCTCGTTCCTTGCCGTGTCCAGCAGTTTTTCGTAGAATTCCTGGCTTGGGTTATAGATCAGGTTCTGGCCCGCACAAAATCAGTCTGAGATTTCTGCAGTTCGCTGAGTATTGCTGCTTGACGAACTGATTCGCTGAGATTTGTGTGAGTTTGCTTTGTGAGTTTGCTGATTCGCTGAGATTTGTGTGAGTTTGCTTTGTGAGTTTGCTGTGTGTGCATGTGTGCAAGTCCCTGTGCGATGATTTTTATGTGGAGTACTAACCATGTGCTTGTCCTGTGTTAGGACAGACAGGGACCAAAGAGAGAGGGCAGGTAGTACCCGGCAAGCATTTTCCAGTAGCATGGGCAGGTCCAAGAAAGGTCCGGCAGGCCCAGTAGATTACAAAAAAGTCACGAGTAGTCAGGCCCAAATCTAGATGTCCAGTAGGCTAGACTCAGGCCCTGAGGTTGACTTACAGGCTGCAATAACATTCCCGCAAAAAGGGCAGGAATTTCAGGTAGGCCTAGTGCCCCAAAGAGGCAGCGGTAGACGCGGCACCTCAGCCTAAGCGAAGCTGAGAGGCTACGGTAGGAGAATATATCATTCGGGCAGAACAAGCGGGCCAGTATCTCACCCAGTAGTAATGCTGCTGCTCTGCTGCTACGAAACAGCCAGGGCTCGATCCCTGGTCTGCGGGCCACAAGCCCGCCTACAGCCTTTCGTCTGTTTTCTGTTGTGGCGCCACTCCCAAAATCCCCATTTTTGAGTTTCACGCCCAGGGCCTTGTAGACCCGGTCCCTGTTTGGCACGACCAGCAGATATATACATCAGTCGCCCGTACCATTGGGCAACCAGTTTTCAGCTACTGTGCTTGCTTTGTGTGACTTGCCCCTCCGACATCGAGAATTCAAGACTTCGACTTTGAGACTCCGCTACTTTGTCTGTGTCCGTCGATTCCGTCCGTCGTGTCGAGTAAGTGAGTGTGTGTGTCTGCTCTCACTCTCTCTCCCTCTGCTCTCCTTCCTCTCTCTCTCTCTCTCCTCCGCCTCTCGCGTGTTACACTGGTATCGGAGCGGTCTTGCGACCCTCCCCCCTGCCCGGCATCAAGACCGGTTCGTCGCTGATGCCTGCGAGGGATACACCTAGAGAGACCCTTACACATGCAGTCTCAGGACAGCTAACTCATCAGCCTCTGTCGTAGGGGCCGCACGCGCTTCTTCTAGTCTAACAAAGTCTGCAGCCCCAGTGGAACAGCTGCCACTCCTACCAGCCATTCCCTTTGACTGGCTGTCTCAGATCAGGGCAAGAGGGAAAGATGTGGCCCAGATCCCCATGCTTGAAGCACACTCTTTCCTCTCCTCTTTTCCCACAAAGCCTCAGGCATTTTCATTGCCTTCTAGGGCTCTCCTTCCTCATGCCCTTGATTAGGAGGGTACATACGGGCCCCTTGGAATCCACCAGTACCCACATTTGTGAGGGCAAAGTTGCCTCCTCTTCCACCTTGGTAGGAGGAAGAACCACGACCACCCTGCCGGGTACCATATCCCGCCTTCATTGCTTCCAATCCCCTGAGCAGCCTGTCCTTATCCTCCCCTTTCACGGCCTTCTCTACCTTCTCCTCCTCCACACCCTTCCCCACTGGTTGCTACGGCCTCCTCCACGCCCCCCCCCACAGGCTGCTACGGCCGCATAATCTCCTCCCTCGACTACTTGGTTGACATCTCCTTCCAGTCCAAAATCAATCTTCCCAAAGGGGAGCTCTTTTACTCCCCATCCCTCGAGGGTAACTAGGAGTCTATTGCTCCCCTGAACGTTAACCGAGATCGTTTCCCTTTCCACTTCTTTCCCTTCTCCAGGTTCGTGTAGAAGTGAAAGTTAGCTTGCTGCAGGACCGACCTGGTCTAGTGCATAGTTACTAAACTCTTTGTAAGTCTGACCGGGTCCCCTGGATTTCGCGTAGAGTTGGGACTCCAATGGATCGAGCAGGGCTAGGGCGAAGTGATCCAAGACTTGCTGGGGGGTGGCTCTATGGTCTTCTACTTGGAGCAGTTCGTCCATGGTCGCTTTCAAGGCGGCCACACACTCCCAAGCGCGACCCTCTATATTTAGGATCAACCATTGCGTGCATCGGGCCCTCGCCTTGTCCTCGAAGCGGTTGAACAGGGTCTCTACGAACACTTCAATATCTGTTATAGCGAGTACTGGACCATATCCCTCCCATATTCTACTGCTTCTACATGAAATATTGCCCAATTCGAGGCATCTCCCCCCAAGCACGACACTGCTATCAACACCTGACCTATGCGTGGGATCTTTTGTGCGCACAAATAGGTCCTCACCGCCACCTACCACTGCCTAATATTCTCTTTCTTCTTCCCATTATATGTCCACGATAGTTTAATCTTAATTTTGTCTCTTCCCTCCGTCTCAGCTCCTTCACCTCCTTTCTTTCCACCTCCTCCTTTGCCATCATCACCACCGTCGTCTCCTCCACCTCCCCCATGACCGCTACTTGGTTTCTCTGTCCCCATCCTCTAATTGATCCGAGTATTGCAATAGTCTGTAATCTTCCCGGCATATTCCTGACACATACCACGGACTAAATGGAAGGTATGATCAAGCAAACCATTCCAGTTATCGAACATTTCATCATGGCGCTTGAGTTCCTCTAGCATCAATCTCTGGGCGGCATTTTCATTCGTGGAGTGGAGGGCTAATATGGAAATGAGGGTAAATTTGGGGTCATACTCTTGCTTCGTCCGCTCCTTCAACTCCTCAATTAAGGTTGCCCCATCCTGCAGTTTCTCTTGCTTTTCTGCCTCCCTCTTCCTCTTTTCCATCGCCTGTCGGACCTGCTCAAACCGCTGCACAGTTCGGCCCTTGGCTTCTACGTCTTGGGAGAGCGACATCCGAATGGCCCCCCAAAACTTCTCCAAATCTTCTGGGGTGGCTATCCTCATTGCCCCCTTTCTGCTGGACACATCTGTCTCTTCGGCCTTCTCCCGTTCTCTGGCTTCCTTCGTTTTCTTATTTTCTTCTTTCTTCTCCTCTTTTCTCTCGCCGCCTCCTTTTTTTACTTTCTTTTCCTCTTCTCTCGGTCTTCCTTCTTTTTCTTCTTTTCTTCCTCACCCTTTTTTCTCCTCCTCATATCCTTGATCCCCCAGCAGCAGTGTCTTCTTCCCTGATTTGTGTGTTATCATGTGCATGCTGCACCTCTGGGAGGAAACTAGTAGGAGCAACATCCGGAGCAAAGGGTCCAAGATGGCGTTAAGGGCGCAAAATGCAAACAGGGGATAGTCGTCAACCTAGACAGACCCCTCACTATGCTAACACAGTTCGGTCGTGCACCGAGCATTGCCAGTCAGGTTGTTTTACGAGCGTCTGTCGTTCACTACTTAGCGTGATCACAGTCCAGCTATTGGGTCAACCGAAACCATACATGGACTCAGGAGACTCAAACAGACTCAAGATGACATCAATAAGAATTATGACCAAAGTGACATAGCAATAATTTGTGACCAGCAGCATCCAAATTGGGAAAGCTCCAGCATATTCACGAAACAAAAACAAACACAAAACGACAGGGGCTGGGTAAGAAGCATTTCACTCAAGTCTCCATCGAAGCTCCTTGTAGCTTGATGAAGATGCAGGCATGTCACCCTCAATATCGGAGCTCGCAGAGTAGTCTCTTGTTGACTTTTCGCTTGGGTGGGTCAACCACCGCAAAATGAAGGGAGAAAAGTATTTAGGTTCCAAATTCTCTCAATGAGGACAGCAGCATAACGGTGTCATGCTTTCCCTTAGTTCGGGACTGCGCTGAGTCCGATTGGGAAGTGAGATGTTATGCTGTGATTGTTGCAGAGGAAGCTTAGCAGATGGGGTCTAAAGCCAACTTGGAAAATTGCAGTTTGCAGTGAGTTCGTTAGCTCTCCGAAGATCCCGGGAAGCAGCGAGATGGGCCCGTGCTTCTATTGGTGTTTTCCCTTTCCCCTGTACACGTCTTAGTTGACTCACCTTTGTTATGACAGGGTTTCCTGCCCGATCATTTAAGTTAGATGCCTTCCACACTGCCTTCCCTAAAACAACTATGACTTTGTTATAGTGTGCCGGAATTTGGTCCGCAGCCTTTTTCTTTTGTCTAGACTGATTCTATTTCCTCTAGACCGTCTTAATTTCCCCTTTTTCCTTTCGGGAAAAAAGGAGTAGTGTTCCTACCCTCCATCCCCCTTGATGTAGCTAAGATATCCACTTGCTAAACTCTAGGTGTCGACTTGGCTTCTTTTTTCTGGTGTGCATGATTACCCCTCTATCGTGTTCGCCTCTCCTTCCAACCACTTAATTTTCTATCCTCAGATAGCTCCTCTCTTCTACATGTCGGCCTGGCATGACTTTTTCCTGTACAGCCTCACCCCTCGATAGGTCTAAAAATCGTTGTAGGCAGCGTACCGACTTGGATCTCTCCTTTCAGTGTGATGATGGTGTGAATAAATGGAGATCTGCCGGCGCCCGGCGACGATCAATTGTATTTCTCCTTGCCCAAGTGGACCGCTTGCCTTCAACACTCCTTTCACAAAAAGGGAGCTGTCCATCCATACTATGGAATCTTTCCTTTTACCCTTCTCTGATTTGGCCCCTGATGAGTGTGCTGTGGTTGCTTCCTCCTCACTGAGTTTGGATTTCTCTCAAGATGGAAAGAAAAACGTCAGTGCTTGCCTCCTACCTTACTGCCTCTCTCTTTCAAATCATGTCCTGAGACTGACGCAAAAGGACACGTGCTTTTTGCTCTCTCCACCAGTCTTACTGGCTCGTAGGGTAGAAGAAAACACACTGGTGAGGATTGATGCAGGCCCTTGCAGGGCCCACAGTGGCCCTGCAAATATGCTTGCTTTTCATACTTTCTATAAAGGAAATGATAGGGCGATCTCTGGAAACAGAAGTCATCCTTTTCCTTTGTGGCCTTGCCATTGGTGAATGCGAATAAATCGTCTTCCTCCGTCTCTCTGGCGTAAACTCAAGATGTCTTCTGGGTTTCTCACTAGCTCACTGTTGCTTGGTTTGCTCACACCGCCCGCCTCCACTGCTTTGCTACCCCTTCCTCTCCTCCATTGCCACGTGGCTCCATGGCATTTTTGCTCCTCCTGGCCGTGGTCTCCCTCGAAAGTGTTTGTTGCTGGTGATTGTGCGCACCAATACCCAGGTGATTTGCCGCTGCCCTCTTGGTTGCTCCTTGCACGAGCACGCGGGCTTTGCATAACGCGGCGTTTTCGTGCTAACCGGTTCAGCATGAAGGGGTCTCATGCCCCATAGCGTCTAGCGGCCAGAGCAGTCTACAGGGATTTTATTCCCCTGGAAGGTTGATTCTGTGAGAATTGCCCTTGAAGAGATCCAAAGTGAGGACATTAAATTGCCCTATTATGAAAATGATATTTCAGAACCAGGCTACTGACTCAACCTCTCAAACACCACACATTAGCTTCCAATCCACAACAGTTTCACATAGACCGTGATACCATCCAAGATGAAAATGATATTTCAGAACTATTACGACACGACACTCGTCAGCAAGGAATGAGATACATGCATGCGGCAATGAGACCACTCAAAGGGTATTCTCGAAAAATGTACGAGTCAAAAGTACAAACTCAGCCAGTAGCGTCGAAGGCTCTTCTCCTGACCAGCAGTGTACTCAAAGACTCACCAATCATTTGCTGCATGAATAACGATAAAAAATTCCCTCATTGGGTGACACCCCTCAATGAATCGGAGGCAAGAAAGACTTAGTTTCACACAGACGATGGCAGATGTCTAAGACAACAACGTTCATGAGTAAACAATGAGCTCACTCTAAGATCACAAGATTCACGACATCTTTTTTTCCCTTTCATTTGAACCATGGCTACCGTGGACCCGGACACCGGACCGATCCGGACGTGCGGATTTCCGGACCAGTCCGGACCATCCGGATCGGTCCAGATGGTTCGGACGATCATGTCTGGATCGGTCCGGATTGAAAAAAAAAACAAAAAAACTGGCAGGTCTCTTATGCATGTTGAAAGCAGTTTCATCGTATAACCGTGACTTAAGGGGAAGTGTTCCAGGAAGACATTGCTGTTGGCATGTATGACAAACATGAATGATCGTTCCTTGACATTTACTGTGCTCGCACAGTCACTGCAAAGCACAAACTGCTGCAAGGGAAGAAAAAGCGAAGAAACAAAAAAAAAGAGCACTCCGCATTAAACTTGAATAAAGGTAAATAGTAAATACTAAATATTAAATGAAGTTCAAGACTTTAGCAGTTCAGAATTTGAAGTTCAAACTCTCTCTCTCTCTCTCTCTCTCTCTCTCTCTCTCTCTCTCTCTCTCTCTCTCTCTCTCTCTCTCTCTCTCTCTCTCTTCCATGTGCGCACCAGTCCACAACGGTAATGAGGGCTCTCTCTCCCTCTCCCTCTGTGTGTGTGTGTGTGTGGCGGCGGCGGGTGGGCGGGAAAACACTCGGAAGTGCCTAGATCCGCCCTTTGTTCCCTTTGTCACTGGGGAACTGCGCTCTGCCTCCAACAGTCTGCCCAGGATGCAAGTAGAAAAGGCGCCGGCCCGGCCTCCCTGTACGGCTGATACCGGCCCCAAAAATCATCAGAACATTTTTCAGGGGGCGCCCTGGACCCAAGGAACAGGTCTAGGGTGCCCCCTTTTTTTTTTGAATTTCGGGGTTTTGGCCCCTTCCGGGCGGGCCTCGTACGGTCTGGCGTCCAGACACCGGACAGCAGACCGGCTGGACGCCTGTCCGGATGTCCGGATGGTAGCCATGATTCGGACCATTTCTCGATTTATGGGTGTCATCCTTGCGCAGGGGCCATGCTAATCTTTGTATCATTCCAATTTCACAACATCTACCATCTTCACCTGAATACAACGTACGTCGTACGGTCATTATAGCTGTTTTGGGGGTTTCTTACAGTCTAAATACAGCAATAATGACCTTATGTTGTATTTTGGTGAAGACCGTAGTCAAATGAAATGTAAAACTGCGTGGTTGGAAAGATACATTGCAATTGAAGGCAGGATGTTCCAACGAATCACACCACTTGGAGGATAACAATCCAAGGTGACAAGGCCTTCTGTGGAATTAGTTCAGAAATCCGCACAACCAACCCCAGCTGTTGCTGCAGCAATGTTCATATGATGAATTGATGGACGAAAGAATAATCACGCACAGAGACATGCAGATATTGTAATGAATAGCAGATAAAGGGCGTTTGGAAATTGGAATCTCAGTGATCATTAAACGACTGACTGACTTTACCCCCCCTCCCGACCTCAAAGTTGGAGAACAGCATGAGACCTGCCAGAACCTCAATGATCAAGTGGCTCCACAGTGCACAGCTTGGGGCCACAAGGGTGAGGAGGTCTCTTAAAATTCCTACAAGGGGGTTTATGTACTCTCAATAATTCAGATCTAGTTCACTCACTCACCTGAATGGCGGCCGTTGTAAAAAGTATCCCCATGAACATCCTGTTGGACACTAAGTCTGAGAACACATCAAAATCCTCCGGCCTTCTCATATTTATCAAGTTGAAAATCTGTACAACCAACAACGTCAAGAGTCAAGACCAACAAGGGTGGTTGTTGTCCAGCATTCAGATCATAATAATCCAAAGACTCCAAACCATTCATTAGGTCAGCTCACTGTGCCAAAGATCTCTCCATTTTGTGCTCGCAGCACACCAGCATACAACCGACAGAAAAACTATTGCGCGGCAGCTCAATGGGTTAGAGCTCTGGCATTGCAACAGGGAGGTTGCGGGTTCAATTCTCCCCGATGCACGTTCAGTTGGTGCTAGGTTGGCACCCCACGTACTTGTCCCCCAGCCTAGTACAGCGCATAGATGGATCAGCTGACATAGCAGCTCAGTAGATTGGGACTAGGTGCTGCAAGGGAGAGGTCTAGGTTCGGTTCTTATCAGCCGTGTCTGTCACATAATGGATATAGCTGGGGTGCAGGCAGGGATGGGCCAAGGGTCAGTGATGGGGACCGTTTGCAGAGCTCGAAGTAGTCGGACCTTTAGGTAGGCCTAGTGAAGTGGGTGATCTTGCTGAAATGGTCGATGGTGACCAAGACAATGTCATTCTTCCGCTTAGTTTCAGGAACATCTCCCATAAAGTCCGTACAGATGGATCTGCCTGACCTGTCAAGTATTGGAAGTGGCTACAGTCTACGGGAGGTCAAATGATCTTCTCACTCTTCCCTTTGACCACTGGCAGATAGTGAAGCTCCTGACGTACTCTACAATGGCACTTGTCATAATTGACAGGTAAAACTGCTTCAACAGTCTCAGATTGGTTTCTTCAGTCAAACGGGCTTGTGGCATCATGGCGCTCTCCGAACACACCAAGTCGCAACTGCTTGTCTGTTGGAACACAGCTGCAACACCCCTGTGCTCTCTAGATAGAGCAGTCCTCTCTGCATCACATAATCGGGAGCACGATCGCGGTCTTCTTTCGAACCTACAATTACTAGCTGTAGACAAGGCTCTAGAGTACGTTGCTGTGATCCGGTCCACCAACTTGACATTTGTATTTGCAACAGGATGGGTGTGAAGTGATCCTGCAGCGGGGTGATGATCTACTTTGGTCCATGATGTATGACTGGACTGCCTTGTCGGTGCTGCCTTGCTGCCTGGTTGCCCTTCTGCTTGCCTTGTACTGTTGCCTTGCCAGTGCTGCCCCACTGTGTGCTCCCTTGCTGCCTGACTGACATCCCCTTTGCCTTTCCTTGTGCCTTGTTGCCTACTTCCCTCGGTGCCATGTTGCCTTGCTTCTTTGTTGCCTGCTGCTCATCATGTCGCCCTGCTGCTTGCCTTGTTTTTGGCTGTCCACCCACCTCCCATGCACCCTCCAACCTGCGTGTGTTGCTGTTGCTTGCCATTCGGTGCCGTGTTGCCTTGACCTTGCCCTGCTGCTTGTGTCGTCCATGTACAACGAGATCAAGACTTGAAACATCCATACTGTTGAGGGTTCAAACAGAACATCATGATCCTCTCTCTCTCTCTCTCTCTCTCTCTCTCTCTCTCTCTCTCTCTCTCTCTCTCTCTCTCTCTCTCTCTCTCTCTCTCTCTC
>BFEA01000376.1:844819-858586 GCA_003427395.1 Chara braunii
CGAGAAGGACTTGGAATGATAATGACAGATGTAACAAAGTGAAGGAGAAAAATGTTGGCAGTTTGAAGCCTGAGTCTTCGGGTTTGAAATAAACTAAGTTCAGATCCACACAGACAATGGTTTGCAATAAACTAAGTTCAGATCCACACAGACAATGTAAGGGTAAGGGTCCAGTTGATGTAGCTCAGTGGTTAGAGCACCGGTTGGAAATGCGCATTGTGGTACGAGGTTGCGGGTTCAAAACTCAATTGCAGCCTCGCGCATGGACACCGGCAGGGCGTTAGAATGACGCACGGCTGGACACACACCCCCTTGGGCTGACGCAGGTAGGCTATTACAGACACTGCCTGCACACCACCCAAGGGTTAGTCCGGGTTGCTATATGTCGGCTTCTACCTACGCGGGTTACTGGAGGACATTGGCTACTGGTTGCTCTGTTGATCTCCCCCATCATCTGTCCCCCATCATCTGTCATACACGGTAGGCTATCCTAGTTACATACAACAGATCCTAGGTTCGAGTCTGGCATAGCTGTCATTCACATATACTCACAGTGTCACATGGTTCTTGGTACCTATACTGCCTACAGGCACACCCATATACCGTCAAAAAAAACTGCACAGTCTATGGCCACTGATATACATACTGCTTACACATACAGATGCTACGACATAGATAGACACACCTGCATACTAGTAGAGTAGGGTGGGGAGACCGATCTCTGTCATGGGTTCGTCATGGGTTCAGGCCAGGCTACGAGGAGTCTACTCTGGTCCATGTGAACACTTGGCTGCGATTCGGTTCGTCAGTATGGACTGATAGTGATACTGATTCTGCCTAACGTCCGAAGTCCTCGAGTAACAAGGCTTGCGTGATTAGGCTTCCACTGGGGCTGGGTAGGGGTAGGCTGTCCAGTCCTGGTGCCTATAGCTACTGTTCAGTCTACGTCGCCCTCTGAGGAATAGGGTGATTGTCCTGAGTGCTTGTACCACTGAGGTAGGATAGTAGGTATAGGGGGTGCGTTAGGAGAATTGAAGTTAGGTAGGGTAGGGAGGTACTCCTGCTGTCGCGCATCAGGGTACCCACTAGCTGGTTGAGTTGGAATAGTACCAGGAAGGTGTCCCCTCCGACATCAGAATAGGTGGGGGCCATGAGGCCAGACCTGGCGGGGGCGTGCGATCCGTGATTGGTGCCAGTGGAATACCACCAACTCGAGATAAACCTCCCCATGAGAACTTCCGATTCGGTTGCCAGGAATATTACTGGGTAGGATGCTTACTGGGAAGTCTCCCTCCGGCGCTCCAATGACAGTACCCACCTGGGTCGATACCCGACCTCTATAACAACCTCGGCAACTCGGCTTATATTAAAAAAGAAAAAAAAGGTGTAAGGGTCGTAAGTTTTGGTCATAGCCCAGTTTGAGGGGTCAAAAGTCGTGTCCAATGTCTCCAGAGGCCTGAAAAGAGTCATAGTGTCACGGGGTACCAGGCCCTCACTCAAACGGTGCTTCGGGTACCCCCCCCGCCACACCATTGACTCTTGGAAAGAGTCAGACCCAGCACAGGAATAGCAGGCCCAAGTCAAAGTCCCTAAGGAGTCAACCACGGCCGTAGATCAGATGCACATCAGAGGTTGTCTGCAGGCCTCCAGAAGATTCTAGTTTCATCAGGGACTCGACACATCGGGGTCAACAGTGCATCAAGTCCACTGACTTCAGGGAAATCTCAGCCGTCGACACGGTCCAGAGGAAGGCTGGTCAACGCTTTTCGATGCTATAAAAGGAAGACCTGGCTGAGGGGAGGGACGTTCTGCCTTACTCTTGCTCACAGCCAAGTTGCTGCACGCGAGGCTGGAGTGCTGAGATGCTGGCACCAGATGCTGAGGGTGGGCGCCAGCCTTATTGTACGTGATGGTAGGGCGACCATAGCCGACATAGCTATAATTCGGCGAGAAGGAGGATCCAATCTCTGAGATTGATGGGAGGTTCAAGGGGAAGCTTACCTGGGCTTACCTGTCGCCAGTGTGACTGAGCTGCTGACGGTCTCCACAAAATTGAGGAAGGATTGCACCAACCTCCATAGCTCGACTTGGACTGTGGAAGGAGGATGGGCGCTCTTCTGGAATCTGCACAGTGACTATGTTAGTGATTGCCAGAGTGAGCGCATACATTAGTGAAGTGGCGATGGTGGGAGATGCCCGAAGAAGAACTGGGAGCTGGAGAGAGACATACTTGTATTATAGAATAATTTTGGAGCTCTTCTCTTCCTCTTTTCTGTCTGTTCTCCCCCATATATATCTCTAAATCACTTTTCTATGATGTTCGCTACTTTGGAAATGTACATTCAATCGAGATCTGGATTTCAATCATCTTTGGTGGAGACTGCATCTTCAGCGTTGGGTTAACACTTGTGTGACATTGCTGCAATGCAGGTTCATGGACACTGGGTTTGGTCTCTGCCAATTCTGTGCTATCGTGTGCAGGGTGCTGACCTCGGTGCTTTGTTAAAAGAAACAACAAAGAGTGTCACGGGATGTTATCTTACTTGGCAAAACACAAAGCTGTTGAATATCATAGTTATTAAATTGATGTCTAGTTTGTTCGCCTTCAGTCGCTTCTTGGACGTCCTCACTTCAGTCGGCTGATTGCACCAGTTGCATGCACACCACAATTCCGTCAGCTCGTTCAGCACTGAATTTCAAGAACACCACAAAAACTCTCAACCGCAATCCCCAAATGCTCAGCAGCAAGACCATGGCATAACCTGAGGTCCAGACAAGTAGTGGAAGTGTAAGCTGTGAGACAATTTAATATTCTCTGGGGGTATTCTGGAGCAGTGCCTACCCTTGTTCATGAACAGGGGGTCCCGTGACCGGGGCGCGGTCACGCGTTCACGAGAGCCGTGGATGCGCGCCCGTGGCCAAGCGAATGGGGTGCAGCAGTTTTTTTTGGTCCCCTGAAATGCCCCCCCCCCGCCCCAATATATATCGTCAACCAGAACTGCCTGCCCCCAATATATACATATATATTGTCAAATGGGGCGTGACAAACTGTTTTGTTGGAGTTTCACTGACTCATCAGGAGGCTGAACCCTCAACAGTCTGCAGAATCCCCTAACTGATATATATCATGGCTACGCCGGACCCCGACCCGGACATTTCCGGACATGGAACCGGACCCGGACATTTCCGGACCTCCGGACATGGGGGGATCCGGACGGTCCGGATGTCTGGACAGGTCTGGAAATGTCCGGACCATTAAAAAAAAAACAAAAAAAACAAAAAACTGAAAAAAAAAGTATGTTATGCAGAATAACAATGCAAACCACTTTTGCCTCAGAGTCATGTCAGAATTCCTAACCAAACTTTAGTTAAAAGTCAAAAACTATAAAAAAGCTTAAAAAAAGACTTAAAAAACTAATGCAAGGAAGATGAGCAATAGCGAACTTCAGCAATCAAACAGCATCATACACATGAGACCAGATAGTCGTGACCTCGAACCAATAGCAGAATTGCATCACGAGTTTCACCAAATAAGAGCACACCAAAAGCTCATAATTGACAATGCTGGAATAGTCTCATCATCATCAACGAAGAACCAATGTTGATATCCTATCTGGCGCTCGGCGTCCAGACTACGAATGGCAGATCCTATCTAGCCTAGACTACAATGCCACTGATGACGTCAACAGCTTCCCAAGTACGAGCAGATCTCGGCGAATGCCGCATGCGTCAAGCACCAGGTATGTCTCTCATATCGCTCACAACCTCATTCCCCAACTCACAGATGCCACTTGCACCCAAGGACCACCATGCACCCCATCCAGCATTCAGCAGCGCAGCTTGGCTATGGCTGACTGCTCCTTCCAGCTCGCCCGTGAGCGCGTGAGCCTGGCCAGCGTTAGCAGCAGCGCTTGCGCAGCATGCAGCCAGTGTCCGAATGCCCAATGCGTAGGCAGGCCCTTCTCTATATCGAAGTGGCCTGCTGCTGCGTGCCGTAATGCGGTACTGGGCCCTGGCCCAGAAGCTTCCGGTAGGCCCCACGAGGCTGAGCCTCAGTCCGAAGTAAACAGGCCCAGGGCCTGTGGTGGTTACCAGCACCCAACTGCCCTCAGCCTTTGTTCGGTCCACTTTGTGTATCCGGCCCAGGGCCTGCCTCAGTTACATGCAATGAAAGGCAGCCTGGGCCTGGGCGCTTCCAACCAACTGGCACTGCGCAACTGCCTGAATTTCCCCAGTTGCGTGGTGTCCCCAAAATGGCCTGTAGGCCTCGGTCGTGCCTGCCTTCACTTAGGGCGGCCGACTGTGTGAAAAATAGGCCCTGTAGGGCAAATCGAGGCCCTGTGCCTCCTCCATACTTCTATAGTCCTCTAAGAAGTTCAGTCTTCGATAATCTGGCGTTTTCCCTTCTGCAGAGACTTCTCAAAGTGAGCGACAACCTGTGGAGCGGTCTGCATCAGTTCCTCCCGTGTGAACCATGTATCCTCCTTTGGATCAGTGTGATGTCTGAACCGAACTCGGTACTGCATCTTCGATTTTGGAGGACGTCCCCTGCCTGCCGGTCTTCAAACTGGCATTTCCCTGTGGTCAACGATGTCATCTATGTCGACCTCTCCATCCATGGTTGGGGGCAGCATTGAGTGACGAGAGGGAAACTGATTTGTTTCTTCAAAAGGTGCAAGCTTGGAGGAGTGGAAAACAGGGTAAGTGCGTAAGTGACCAGGGATGCGAATAACATAAGAAGGGCCATCCGGTTCATCCCCAATGACATCTAGAACCTCCCATGGCCCAAAGTACTGTGGCATGAGCTTGCGGGAGATCCTGTGCTCCTGTCCCAGACTTAACCCAAACTCTTTCTCCTACCTGGAATGTAGATGGGCGGTGGTGTTTGTTCTCTGACTCTATCATCGCCGCCTGTGCTTTATGCATCTGCTCAACAGCCTGCTGCATCAGGCGCTCATATCGATAAGCAAACTCTAAGGTTCCTGGTGCAGCAGATGGCTGATTCTCAGGTAGTAGGAAGTCCAAAGGCAGTCTAGGCTTGAATGTCAGTAGCAAGCTGTTCGGGCTTACTCCCGTAGCGCTGTGCACAGCGTTTTTGTATAGGCTGGCGATGAGAGCAAGTTTCTCATCCCAATCTACCTGATTTGGCTTGATGTAATGCCTCAGCAGGTGTTGTACAGAGCGGTTCAACTGCTCTGCCTGCACATTCGCCTCTGGGCGATTACATGATGTCATTTGCAACTGCGTGCCCTGTTCTGCAGCTGCAGCTTTCCACAGTTCACTGGTGAATCGCACATCCCGGTCACTAACTATAGACTTAGGCAGTCTGAAATCTCTGACCCAGTTCTCTTTGAACAGTTTCATCACAAACTCAGTTTTAGCTGTTGCAGGCATTGCGACTAGCCTAGCGTACTTACTAAACCTATCCACAATGACATAGACGTAGCGCATACCACTCTTGCTGGTGACCAGCGTATCCATGAAGTCCATGGACAGGCTCTCACCAGGCCTTTCCAGAATCGGAAGTGGCTTTAGTAGCCCAAGAGGAGCCTGTGTACGTGGCTTGTCCCTCTGACAGACCTGACAAGTCTCTACATACAGCTTTGCGTCTCTCATCATCGTGGGCCACAAGAACCGCTGCAACAAATTGGCTGCAGTCTTCTTGAAACCAAAATGGTCGGTGGCGTCATGACACTCTCCTAAAAATAAATTGCGCAAAGACTCCCTATTAGGCACACACAAATGCTTATTCCCAGCCTTCTCAAGGAACAGCAAGTCGTTGACCAACTCAAACTCGGCAGAAGTCACTTTGTCCTTAGCCTCGAGTCTACGAATGATCTCAGACATAAACGGATCCTCGCGATAGGCTTCCACCATAGCTCGAGTGACATCGTCCGCAAGCTCGAACTCAGTGATCAGCGCACCAGAGAAGTCAGGCCTACGTGATAAGGCATCAACAACTTTGTTGTACTCCCCCTTCAGATACTGGGGTTCGAAGTCATACTGTTCAATGACTTTGATCCAACGCTTCAAGGCATCAGAGAGCACAGGCTGAGTTCTCATCCACTTCAAGGTCTGATGATCAGTCCGGATGATGAATAACCTCCCAAGGAGGTAATGTCTCCAATGGGTTAGTGCCTTGTAGATCGCGTAGAGTTCCTTCTCATAGGTGGACCTAGCCAACTTATGAGACGACATCTTTTTGGACATGTACTCGACAAGCCTCAACTTTGGCCCCTCCTGCTGCGCGAGCACAGCACCAATGCCATATTGGCTGGCATCCGTGGTTACTATGAACGGCTTGTCAGGATCTGGAAGTTTTAAGACCTCATGGTGTGTCAACACATGCTTCAGATGTCTGAAAGCAGCCTCACACTTGTCTATCCACTCCCATGGGGTGTCAAGGTGGGTCAGGTCCGTCAAAGGGGCGACAACTATGCTATAGTTCTTCACAAAATTGCGATAGTAGCCGGTCATCGCTAAGAAGGACCTCATCAGCCACAGACTGAGGACGCGGCTAGTCACGAATGTTGGCCACCTTCGCGTCATCGGGCTTTAAACCCTCCATGGAAATCTCATGACCCAAGTACAAGATACGGGTGCTGCCAAACTCACAATTCCCCCCGTTTACCTTGAACTTGTGTTGTCGAAGGAGATAAAGGACTTTGTCTAAGTGCGCTACATGCTCCTCGACAGTCCTACTAAAAATAAGTATGTCATCAAGGTACACGATGACAAACTCATCCAAGTAGTCATTAAATATCCGATTCATAGCGTGCTGAAAGGTGCCAGAAGCATTGCAAAGGCTGAAAGGCATCACCACAAACTCGTACAGACCGTACCTGGTCTGAAATGCGGTTTTGTGTTGATCCTCGGGCCGGATTGCAATCTGATGGTACCCGGACTTCAGATCTATCTTACTGAAGTATCGACACCCTTGCACTCTATCTAGCAAGTCGTCGATGCGTAGTAGGGGCTCTCTGTTCTTGACAGTGATGGCATTGCGGCCCCTATAGTCAATGCACATCCTCAGTGTTCCCCCCTTCTTCGGTACGAATAGGACTGGAGATCCATAAGAAGAAACACTCGGCCGGATCCAACCCTTCTCTACGAGTTCCTTGAGTTGTCGGCGAAGCTCATCAAGCTCGCCTGGAGACGTCCTATCGATCCTACCCTTCATGATACTAGACCTTAGGATAATCTCTATCGCGTGGACGACCTCCCTCTCAACAACCCCTGTAGGCTCTTCAAATAGATCAGGGTCCTTGGCAACTACTCCCTCTATCTCCGGCGCCATTTTCACCGGCTCACCTGCTGCAGAGATATATACTAGATACATACCCTCCTCCGGATTCTGCTTGTAATAATTATAGAACGCGGCCGCACATATGCATCCGTGGGACTCGATGAGACTACCAGCCTTAAACTTACGTAATTTGGCGGTCCCCCCACCTGGCAAAGTGTGTTTGACCACTTTTTGGTCCCAGTCAAACTGGGGCTGTGCAACGAAGAGGTGCATACCTAACAAGATATCCATAGAGAGATCATCGCTCACTAGGAACGAGACGCGATGTCTCAGTTCCCCTCCCATGTACGGGAAACAACACTCAACATCCTGGAGGTAGTCGTTGACTACCATGCGTTGTTTGTTGGCACATGTCGACTCCACAAGTCGACTCAGGCGCTGCATTTGCCCCTGTAAGCGCAGTCTCTCAACCCACGCGCGACTAATGAAGTTCCTTGTCGAGTAAGTGTCATAATAGGCCCCGGCCTTTCAACCGCCGATGACTAAGTCGCTAATGAACATCTCTCCCTTAGGGGCTTTAGCCAATGCCATCCAAGAAGCTAGTGGGTCTGATCTAGACCACTCCTCCTCTAGCTCCTCTAAGGACTCAAACACATTCATCGAACAGAGGCTCGATGGGTCTGAATGCGTTTGTGGGACGACGATGGCGTCAGTAGTTTGGGCCATCTCTCGAGATGGTGAGGGTGTGTCCACCACGTTGACCCTAGCAGGAACAACTACCATTCCTACTGGCCCGATGCGTTTCCCGGAGCAGTGCCAGAACTGCTGGCCACATTGCTGCCAACGGGAGCGGAAGATCCCAACGCCTGCCCCATCGTAGGCGGGATCTTTTCGGTCACCTTCTTATTTCGGCACTTGAATTGGTTATGGCCATATTGGCCACAACGGATTCAAGCCTGCCGTGTATACGGATCTCTCCACACGTCCTCAACGAGACCTGCTTTCTCCCATGGAGGAGCATTGGGGTCAACTTGACCCCTAGACTGGGAACCTCCACGGCGTCTACCGGTCGCCTTACCTTTTTGAGCTACGGCAGCAACTACTCCACCCCCTGAAGCTTCTACTCTGCCGGCCTCTGAACCCACTCCCGACTGGAAGTTGTCGTCCAATTCGATGGTGGAACCATCGTCGTCAACAAACATGATGCGTCCCTTCACTTTCCAGTTGGGAGGCATTGACTTTTTCCTACCATCCGTCGTGGTGTCTGACCATGCCCTATCTTTGCTTCAAGGGCCTTCTTGCTAAACGAGGGAAAGTTGTGCATGTTAATGTTGGCCTCACCTGCCAACTGATTCCTGAGAGGCATGGGAAAGCATCTCACGTAGGCGGTGAGTAAAACCTGGGGGTCATAGCACACCCCAGGGACATAGATCAGACGCTCTACTGCGTCAGTGGCCTCCCTTGCTGACTTAAAATGCCTGCTATGCAGTGTCAGGATTGCATCAGTAGCCTTTTGGGCCTCCTAAGCATCATGCCACCTGTCTTCCACCAACTTGAGGAAGTCATCCAATTTCTGGGTGAACGCCCAGGCACGAAAGTCATGACCGTACCCCTGTAGCTGCACTAAACCACTCAACCATCTTGCTGCACTCCCCTCCAGATAGGAGGCAGCCACAAGCACTTCCTCGTGCGGCAAGGTAAGTTTGCACTTGACATAGACTGGCACTGCCCTCAACCATGTGTTGAGGTCCTCGCCCCTCTTGTCCCCTGTGAGAGGTTTAGGAGCGGCGATTGTCGTCTTTGGAACCCACTGACTTTGACCCGGTACCTACATCAATCCGGGTTGTGGACCCTATGGTGCAGGCTGCTGCACTGGCTGTTGGGGCTGTGTACCCTGCGACGGTGCAGACTGCGAGACAGCAGGTTGCCTGCTTACTGCAACCTGTGACGGAGGTTGGGAGAACACTGTTCGTACAGGAATCTGTACACTAGGACCTGCTGAGAACCCTCCTGTTAACGACATACCTAGGGAAGCGGCCTGGACCGATGCTAGAGCAACATATGGGGATACTCCAGTCACCGGTGGTACAAAAGGAGAGAATGCACAACGGGCCAGACACCGGGCCCGAACGACGATGGAGCTGCCTGCACTTGCCCAACCAATACAGCCAGACTCTGCCAGATGTCCTGTAAGAGAGTCGTCTGGTGGTCCTGCATTTCTACTACATCTAGCACGACTGCACTCAGCGTTCTCACATCATCATCCATGTGCGTCAAATTCATGCCCTCTAACTCACTAACGTCCGCTTCTCTCCGCTGCATCCTGGCTCTTCTTCTAATCATTCTCTCTTTCTCTGCCTTAATCTCACCCAAAGCCTGTTGTAGTTGTGCCTTGCGATCAGCAACTCGGTGTATGGCGACCTCTTCGGGAGTCATCACTAACGGCTGGCTTGCCATTACGCCAATTGACTGACTCAGGGTCTGCGCGACCGTTGACCCTACGGATCCTGAACTGCTAGTCTGGGAACTCTGATGCGCAAAAGTTGCCATGGCTGCGGCTTCGCTTGCGAAAGCCCTACTGGCCTCTGCTGCCCTAGCTCTCCTCTGTTGTTGCTGCCTCTCCCTAAGCTGGCGGAACAGTAACCTGTCACCCTCTGGTCCTAAGGCCAAGTGGGCTACTGGGCATCTAGCCGATCGCAAGATCCTGTCATCCGGTTGTGGGACCTCCCTGTCACTCATGGGCTACAACACTGTACAGTGCCTGCACTGGGACACTCTTGATGCCTACCGCAGCATGATGTACAAACCAATTTATAATAAAATAAAATAAATAATCGGCGGCTATGTCAGAGATTATACATTCGGGTCCAACAGGTAAGTCCAGATTCCTACAAACGAACTACTTTGACTTTGACTAGTTCGCAAACAGAAAGCACAATGAACAAAGAACAATTTTAAACTATGTTGTCTGTTAGATGTCAATGGTTGTACATCTAACTAATCAAAAACAAAAATAGAATCGTTTGTTGGGTCTGTTTGCAGAATGGAATCTTGCCCAAACTTATCACCTGGAATCTACCCCTCCCTCAGTTCTTCCTTAATGTCTCTTGTCGTCAACGTCCCTGAGCAATCTGGACAGCGTGCGTGTCTAAAGGTGTGCACACGGCCCACCCCTGTGCCCCGAGTCCTGCTGATCTGGCCAGCCCTGCACAATATTTATCCTCGCGTGCAGCGAGCCTTACACCGACCGATTGGCTGATCAGGAGGCGTTTATATGGACGGCCCCCGAAGTCGTCAGGAATTCTTTAACGTCGCAGACAGGACAACGATCACAGCCAATGCAAGGTACCCCCCCGGTGCTTATTTATAGACGCCCGGTCTCGTCTGTCCCATAGGGATGGCCTGCCCCTCAGAGCCCCTCTACAGCGCAGCGAGCAGACAAAGGACAAAGCAACAAAGCATGCGTGCTCTACTCTTGGTGGGTTGGCATGGTGACCGTGACCCAGTGCGTCGTCCAGGGCCCTTCAGATAGCACCGCCCCCTCCTTCCAGATGCTCCACGTGAAGATTGATGATTCTCAAGGTTGAGCGCACACGACTCCTCACATGAGAGGACTCTCAAGACAGAACACACATCCTCACGGTAAGAAGTGTTGAAGAGGGTAGATAAGGTTAGGTGCAACGTACCTCAAAATAGCTGCCCCCAACCACATATATTCTCACCAGATGACCCGATGTTGACTGTGATGACCAATCGCTGCTTCAGCACAACCAGCATTGCACAACCGTTCCACCTCAGCATCAATCACACACCGGATAGTTGTCATCACACTGCGAACATCCAATAATCACCGCTTAGCCTTCCTGGCGAACCCCTCTCCACCTGGGTCGCCTACTTATCTTCGCCCTCCTCACCACACACGTCCCACGACACGGTCGCTCACCGCACACACCGCGTGCATGTACCGCATTAGGCAAAAGATAAGCGCCAGATTAGCGCACCGAACCACAACTCTGATACCAAATTGCAAGGAAGATGAGCAATAGCGGACTTCAGCAATCAAACAGCATCATACACATGAGATCAGATAGTCGTGACCTCGAACCAGTAGCAGAATTGCATCACGAGTTTCACCAAATAATAGCACACCAAAAGCTCATAATTGACAATGTTGGAATAGTCTCATCATCATCAACAAGGAACCAATGTTGATATCCTATCTGGCGCTCGGCGCCCAGACTACGAATGGCAGATCCTATCTAGCCTAGACTACAATGCCACTGATGACGTCAACAGCTTCCCAAGTACGAGCAGATCTCGGCGAATGCCGCATGCGTCAAGCACCAGGTATGTCTCTCATATCGCTCACAACCTCATTCCCCAACTCACAGATGCCACTTGCACCCAAGGACCACCATGCACCCCATCCAGCATTCAGCAGCGCAGCTTGGCTATGGCTGACTGCTCCTTCCAGCTCGCCCGTGAGCGCGTGAGCCTGGCCAGCGTTAGCAGCAGCGCTTGCGCAGCATGCAGCCAGTGTCCGAATGCCCAATGCGTAGGCAGGCCCTTCTCTATATCGAAGTGGCCTGCTGCTGCGTGCCGTAATGCGGTACTGGGCCCTGGCCCAGAAGCTTCCGGTAGGCCCCACGAGGCTGAGCCTCAGTCCGAAGTAAACAGGCCCAGGGCCTGTGGTGGTTACCAGCACCCAACTGCCCTCAGCCTTTGTTCGGTCCACTTTGTGTATCCGGCCCAGGGCCTGCCTCAGTTACATGCAATRAAAGGCAGCCTGGGCCTGGGCGCTTCCAACCAACTGGCGCTGCGCAACTGCCTGAATTTCCCCAGTTGCGTGGTGTCCCCAAAATGGCCTGTAGACCTCGGTTGTGCCTGCCTTCACTTAGGGTGGCCGACTCTGTGAAAAATAGGCCCTGTAGGGCAAATCGAGGCCCTGTGCCTCGCACTAATAAAAGGTAATGAATTACTAATTACTAAAAAACTGGGGTTGTCTAATAAATTGTTATAGAGAGAGAGCATGTCCGGAACCCCAAAAAAAGCATAATCGGGCCTGAAAAACCCCCAAAACAATTTTGGGGGCTTGGCTCCTCAATGGGGAAGGGTCCTGGACCGTTTTTTTTTTTTTTTTTTCCTCGAAATTTGGCAGATCCGGACCTTCCAGACCGGACGTCTGGAGTCCGGACTGAATCCAGGCCGTCTGGACGGTGGTCCGGACGTCCGGATCGTAGCCATGATATATATATACCGGGCAGTTCTGTTTGACGATACATATATCTCTGTTTGACGATACATATTGTCACACTGTAAATCGGAACGTAAAGGCGGAAAAAGACAAAACAAGAAAAGGAAAAGAAGGAAGGAAAGCCCCACCTGTTCATCACCTCTGACGTACAAGGCCAGCCACGTGGATGACAGGTTGAGCGCTGGCTGCCCCCATCCCCGTGTGTCACAAGGACCCACTTACACGCAGCCAAAAGGCAAAGAGGTAAAGAAAAGGAGGAGGAAACCAAACCTGATAGGGAAAGAAAGCCTATCAGTCAAACAAACACACCCCACAGATAATCCAATTGTCACAAAGCAAATAACACATCCCACAGATCAACATATTTTTTCTTTTCTTTTCTTTTCTTTTATTTTATTTTTTTTAATTTTAAACAGGTCCTCATGGTCCTGGCTCCATGTCCATTCTGGGGAGCGTCAGTCTGGTTCCTATTCCCGCAGCAAGTCAAAATTGAATACATCATAGTACAACCCCACGCTTCCTTCCGTCTGGCCGAAGGAACCCTGAGCAGCATTGATTACTCCTGTATGGGAGGATTGACTGTCCGCTTGCCCTACCCTTGCTTTCCTCTCAGAAACCCTGTAGGTTCTGTCGAATAGGTATTGAAGCACTAGACAACCGGGAGAGATGTCTATCCGTCTGAGGCTAGAACCTCAATTTGTCCCTCTCGGGGCTACATTCCTCGTCATTGTTGGAGTGGCCCATTTCTTCCAATTTAATTTATTGTCTGAGATTGCAGTGGAAATGGAAACAAAGCAAATCCGGAAAAACTAGAACGATACCGGAATACGACGTGAAATTCGGGTACAACCTAGGCCTGCTGACCACGGACCCAAACCCCAAACTTGAAAACAGATGGAGAGAGACACTGATCCTAGAGCCAACTACCTCAATATCCATCCCCTGGACGAAATACCTTCCCATCAGACCAACGAGAATCCATAGCTTACAGTGGCTCCTGGCCCATGCAGCACTCCCTGTCAACCAGTGGCTCCACAAAAGAAGAAAACACTCGGACCCTGACAGCTCGGAACTATGTGTAATGTGCAGGGACAATGTCCCCGAAGACATCCCCCCACTGCCTCCTTTACTGCAGCCAGTCCGCCTGCATGTGGAATGAAGTCCAAAATCTATGGTCCCACCTCTTCTCATCCCTTCCCCCCAACCTCACCCCTCTGAACATCCTACTTCTATCTAACATCCACTGGTCGGGGGGGTTCGGCACCCC
>BFEA01000376.1:885340-896118 GCA_003427395.1 Chara braunii
GTTCTAGATTTTGTTTAGATTTATTGTTTTTCTTTTTGTTTTTTTTTTGCAGTGCCCGTTCGTTTTGAACGAACGGGCGATTCGGGAGTCTGGCTATGCCAGACTGTTTCGTCGGACCCTCACCGACTCATCAGGAGGCTGAGCCTCGACAGTTGGGCAGCCAGCTGAATCAGCCGCAGGAATGCGGCTGTATGCGGGCACGTCGAAGTTTAGTAGGGATAGATAGAGGCTGTCTCTTATACACATCTAGATGTGTATAAGAGACAGGGCTGTGCCAGACTGTTTCGTCGGACCCTCACCGACTCATCAGGAGGCTGAGCCTCGACAGTTGGCCAGCCAGCTGAATCAGCCGCAGGAATGCGGCTGTATGCGGGCACGTCGAAGTGACCTTGCAGAAGAGAAACAAAAAAAAAACAAAAAAAAACAACGAAGTGGCGGCCAGCAGATAAAGCGCCCTTTCGTTTTAGGGGCAGGCTCTCTGAGCCGCGTGCCTGTAGGTGGCGCCGTTTTGAGCCACGTACAGGCATAGAAACAGGGGACAGAAACCCTGTTGGGCTTGACACTGGGGACTGCCCAGAGAAGGCAGGAGGGGAGCTCGTTCGTTTTCAAGCGACGAGCTACCCCTGAGTTAGACAGGGAGAGAAGAGTAACGGCCTCGAATGTGGCCGCCGGGGTAGAATAGGTGCAGGGGTAAGAAAAGAACGAGAAGGGAAGAATGGGGGAAAGGGAGTGTCGCGAACGTGACCACGACGCAGGCCCAGATGCAAGGTTAGAGGCATCTGGGCTCTGATGAGACAGCAAACTGTTGGTTTCAACAGTCTGCTGAAAAATGGCTTGTTACAGCCATTTGAAGACTGCGTCTGGCCGCGGGTGGCGTCCAAATGCGTTGACCGGGTTCAGAACTTGGTTTCCCTAGGGGAACATCAAGTTTCCTGGTCCTTGATCGCGATTTAGATCAAGGGCCAGGCCTGTTCCGAGATTTGGCTGGGGGTAAACCTGCTGCCCTCGGCCTTCAGCCAGCTATAAAAGCTAGCCTGCCACCCAACAGCCTCACACTTGTGCCAATGCTGTTGGGGCATTCTACTTGAGTAGATGCTGGCTGGCTGGCTACTGGTGCAATAAGGCGAAGTGCTGGAGGTCTGCAGAAGCACTTGGAGGAAGGAGGAGGCAGCCATAGCTAGAGGCTGGGAGCTTCTTGCCCCTCCTTTAGTGCTATGCTGCAGGCTGTGGGGAAGCCGTAGCCGTGAGGCTGCAGCTGGATTGGACCACGTGGCAAAGGGCTCCGACTGGCCGACGGTCGGCACGAGGCAACGGGCTTTATAGGAGGCTGCGTTGCTGTGCTTTGGAAGGATGTGCTGCCAAATTTTTGCAGCGATAGCTCCGGGGCTAGCGACGGTACAGCGGAAGCGCTGCCGAATTTTTCGGCAGCGGCACTAGTCTTCTTGGCGGTACAGCGAAAGCGTTGCCGAAATTTTTCGGCAGCAGCGCTGATTTACGACAATAGTGCGGAAGCTCTACCAAAATTTTGCGGCGAAGGCATTGGGTTCGGGACGGTAATGCATGGGCTGCCGGGGTTCCACAGGTGGAAGCGGCAGTGTTATGGGCGTTGAATACGTATATAGTGACGTGGTTTGGAGCCTTGGGAACGTGACGCTGCTGTAGGTTGGTGACATTGGACGCAGGTGACGTGGCTGGCGGGTGTCATGAGGGAATGGTGTGAATCACCCTGGGATTGACTGGGTGTGCCGATCTTCTCGCTTGAGGGCATTTTGGCATGCGTCACCTACGGGATTGTGTCAAAGCTGTGGTTATTTTTTTGCGGCGCATGGAGTAAGCGGGGATTGAGTTTGGGACCACCACATATTGTGGCGGTGGTGTGGTGCCAGTTGGGACCGTTTTGGGACTAAGTAAGTAAAAAGTCAGGCTGGGAAATAAGTGTGGTGATCAAGCGTGGTAATTGGTGGGGGATTGGAATGGATAATTGAATTGACACGATTTTGGTGGAAGATGTGACGTTCAGGCTGTGGGATTTGAGAGCTCGCTTTTATGTTGGTGAGCGGCGCCTCAATTAGTGGTGACACCTGAAGAAAGGCGTGGTTCGTCCTAGAGAACGGCCACAACGAGAGTTGTGCGGCCGAACCTTTTTTGAGAAGATATTCGGCTTACTTGAGTGAGCCGATTCAAACTTCACTCAAGGTCAGTTGAATGACCCAGATTTCCCTTCACACCTGTGTGAACCCACACTTTGTTTGACCTTGTCATTTTGAATGTTCAAAAGAAAAGGCAGAAGAAAGTTGTGAGAGTCATGCATGCGGATGGAGTCGTCTGACTCGAGTATGGGATTGTACTATTTCCCTTGAACTTGTTTTCTTTGCATGTTGCGCAGGTAGGTAGAAGGATGCTTGCTATGGAGATTGACTTCGCATGTTGAAAAAAAAGGAAAAGGATTGTTCTCTTTCAATCTTTCACCTGCCTGCATGATAAAATACTTGAATTTTGGAATGAATAATTTCAACGGGTACCGTGAGAGCAGTCTATCACAAATGATTTTATCTACTTGTACCTGTCAAAATGATTCTCATTCTCTATCTCACTCAGTTTCTTTACGTCTAGGTTACCGARAACCGAGAAGGAATGAGAATAATTGAAGACTACTTGCGGTGAACGAGTTCTCTTCTCTAGGAAGCATCCAAGGCGGGGGTTCGTATGCTTTCGGAGCCGGCCCTGTTATCGACTTGGAGTGGACCCGACTCGTCGGGGGTGGTACTTTGCCGACTCGGTGGTGACGGCCCAACCTCTGAGATTTGAGTCTTCGGGTTCAGGCGAGGGGAAGGAGTATCCACATACCACTTCCTAGAGGGAGAGGCATGCAACACTTCAAGCCATGTACCTGATCAAGGATCATCCGCGAAGCAACCTGTCATCTAGGAAGATTGAGAATGTATGGAGACAGGCGTATGCGTGTTTAATCATAAATCGGCGTTAGTTGGAATGAATAACTTTGGCAGATCATCTCATCAAGTCAAAATTCACTCTGGTGTGGTTGGATATAAGGTGTATTGATTTTATTTATTTATTTTGTGGTCAGAGAGYTATTAAGGGACTAGGATTACATTGTGGGTTTCACGTTTGGTTGAGACCGTCCTAGTCGACCGACGTTCGTTCAAACCTAGGAGATCAGCGCCCTAGGGGACGGACGACGTTCGGGTCCACTTGGCGTTAACCAAGCGTACCTATACTCCAGCGAGCGAGCAAACGCCCTCGGCTGACCTACCTCTGCAATTGCATGTAAAAGCTTTTGCATGTGGGTCGGTAGCTCGATAGGGATACGCCCCTGAGGGTGGTGACAACCCCTTAGGGAGGGTAAGTTGTACCCCGCGAGAACCTATCCTGTCGTAGGGGACCGTGGGATGTACAACTAGCGCACCCGGCTAGAGCGGCGACGTAACGACGCTACCGCCACCGTCTCTGCGGTTCTCGGGGTTGTTAAGTGTCGTTCCAAGTAGTATCTTGATTTTGTTTTGTTTTAACTTCTGCGTGACATAGCCGGGAGGGCCCTCGCTCACGCGGGGGCCGATGCGCTCAACAACGTGATGGACATTAAAAACTACCGTCCAATAACCCTGCTCACAATTGTCGACAAAATGCTAGCAAAAGCCTTGGCAAACTGCTTGATCCCGAATTTGGAGGACCTCATCCACCCAGCACAGACTGGGTTGGTCAAGGGATGTAGGATCCACGATAATATTTTGCTGGTCAACGAGATCCTCAAGTTAACAGGGGAGGACAAACACAACGTTGTCGTGGTCTTCATCGACTTTGAGAAAGCATATGACCACGTGCACTGGACCTTTTTAGATAGATGCATGCAGAAAATAAATATTGGGTCAATCGTTCGACGCTGGACCGAGATACTACACCGCAACACAACTACGAGCGTTCAGGTAAATCGATTGATAGCACCGGTAATCTCGTTGCAACGGTCGGTCTGCCAAGGAGACCCCTTGGCTCCCTTTCTGTTCAAAATTGTGATGGAGGCATTGGCAGCAAACCTTCGTACTAATAAAGATCTTAGAAAATTACAGATCTCTACCTTTCCTAAGGAGGTGATGCCCGTATGCTCGATGTTCGTGGATGACCCGACTGTTATGGTGGACGCCGCCCCCGAGAATATGAAAGAAATTAAGAAATTGTTGGATCGATTTACGACAGTCTCAGATATGACTGTGAATTGGGGGAACAAAACATGGGGATGGTGGATCCATCACCTAGGAGTGCTTCCGTCGGAAATGCCGCGGGTCAAATGGTTACCGGAAAACGCCCCGGTTAGAGTACTAGGTATAATGCTGACGACATCGGGCAAGCCTGCATCGAACGACAAATGGATCCTCAAACCGACATTAGAGAAATTGACACGTTAGAATGAGAAGCATACATCTTTGATGGGTGGGGCACTGGCAATCAACAACGTAGTACTAGCGACCCTCTGGTATAGGTCTGCACTTTGGGCCCTCGGTAAAGAAGCGGTTAGATCACTCAAGAGGCAAATCACCACCCTGCTATGGAGAGGCAATAGTGAGCTTCCAAATGTTATACGTAGGAGCGTTGCTGGTACAATGGATCAAGAAAATTGGTATTTACGCCTGACCTTCCGTGGTATATCCTTGCACTAGAGCAGATTGCTAGACTGGCACCACAAGCGCAAAGTGGTGTGGATCCCTTGACTTGGCCAGAGGACCATTATTGGTCCATACCACGGCGCTCTCAAGTCGACAGAGACTCCGCCCAGGGTGTAGCGAGGAGCGAACTAGCCAGAGATGACTTCTGGCCCCGGGTGCTGAAGGCCTGGCGCCAGCTACCGTTGCCAGAAAAAACCCTGCCGAGTAGATGGGAAGAGGTGATGAGGCAACCCCTCTTCGGCAACAAAAATATTACTGATAGGAATGGGAGGGTCCACCGTGGTTTGGACCCCCCATGGAGCAGCTGGGTCAAAAACGGCATAGTGAGGATCAAAGATATATGGGACCCGACGAACAGGGACTGGAAAACGGTGTCACGGTTGAGGGCCCAAATGAGGTATTGCCATGATATTGAAAGGAACTCAGAAACACTGATCTTTGATGTCCCTCTTGACTGGGTGTGTATTCTTCAAAAAGGACCGCAGTTGGCGGAGGGTGACTGGGTCGCAGTCCCGGATGACACGCAAAGCGTTGGTAAAGTGGTGGAAGAGCGGGCAAACGAATCTTTGGTCAGCCTCTTCCATAAGGAAAAGGACAATGTTCTCACTAGGTACGCTCCGGATGCGGTGAGGTGGTGGAGGAACAAGGAATTGCACAGAATTTGAGTACTGAGACAAAATGATGAATGAACCGCATTTCTCCCCAGAACACCCCTCGCTGAACTCCCCTTCGACCCGGAGAAGTGGTACTGGCCGCATGCATGAAGAACGTCAGCCAACCCGAACATAAAGTTCTTCAGTTTGTCAGTGAAGGCCACTTACCGGCTGCTGCAGCCAAAGGTGAACCTTAAAGAGATTGTGAAAGCCCGCTGGATAGCCCATCTGAACTTAAGACAGGAGAACATCCGCCCTATCCGGTGGTTCTCGACCATGAGGTCCAAACCGGCTAAATTTGCCTCGCTGCAGTGACAGATTGAGCACCGTTGCCTCCCGACAAATAATTGGCTGATATATCGCACGTACCTAGAACAGAAGGGCCTGGCACTCCCCTGGTGTAAATCCTGCCATAATGCCTTTCTCTCCCGTAAGATCCCGGAAACTATAGAACACATTTTCCTACAATGCCCAGGGGCGGTCCTCACTTGGCATTGGTGGGATAGGATATGGAGCCTCCTGGGCACTGGATCGGCTTGGCCATGGGACTGGAGGGCGCTGCTCTATGAAGCATGGACCCCCCCCACGGACAGCGATTTTGAAAATAACATGTTCAAAATTGGGAGGAGAGTCGTTATTTGGGCACTTTGGAGGAAGCGCTGCACATACACCATTGAGGGAGTTCGCATGGATGGAAAGGAAGTAACAGAAATAATAAAACAGTATATACAGCAAGAGCTCCTCTCACGCTGGCAAAAGGTCAAGAATCAACTACAGACATATCACTCAAAGAAAGACATTACACAAGCAATTAATCAATTCTCAGGGGACTGGCTGGGTAACGAAAAAGGGGGCTGGATTGCCTATATTCGATGGGAGGATGGACAATCTTCAGGGCAGGAGCAGGAAGACTTCAGGAGGGACTACTGCCTCTGCTTCAAGGAATGGACTAAATTGGACCAAGTCGTGCCGTTGCGCTTACCCTCAGTGTTCCCCGACCCGTTCCCTCCCCATCAACTGTCTTTGGTGGACATGCAATGGTACGGTGCAGAATAAGCGAAAGGACACAGGACAAGGAGAGGGAGAACCGCTGGGTGGAGCCGCCTGGTGTGCTGTTTGATTCCAGGCAAAGAATGCACGGGTGAAGGCACGTTGATGGAGTGGCCACCTACACACCGTGTTACCTAGTCGCTTTTTGGAAGTTTTTGCAGGCATAGCACTTTTTCTGGTCAGATGGGACAGTGCCTGCGCAGTTAATCCCCGGTAATACGGGCAATCAATGCTGGCAGGAGACATCATGAAAATCTCAGTGGGACGCTGGACCCGTTTTCCAGCAGGTGCTGCTCCCCACCAATAGATTGGAGCAACCAGGCGGCCCGCTAGGAGGGGATGCTCATATCACTCCCCCTAGCGTGGTCACGTGGTTTAAAAACAACAACCAAAAGAAAAACAAAAAAAAAATTCCTAGGGGGGGCGCTTTTACTCTGGGCAGCAATAGTCAGGTTCCTTTTCGAGTGGCAAATCAAAAAACATGAAGACATGCCCACTTTGGTTACCATTTCCCCATTGTGGCTGGGAGTTCCTGCTGCCCCTTTGCTTACTGCACACACCTTCGATATACTGTTTACCCAGTTTTTTGTTGTCCACATCTGCTCAGGATTTCTTCTTATCGGTATTCGTTTCA
Source organism: Chara braunii (assembly GCA_003427395.1). Classification (NCBI taxonomy): domain Eukaryota; kingdom Viridiplantae; phylum Streptophyta; class Charophyceae; order Charales; family Characeae; genus Chara; species Chara braunii. The sequence goes on from BFEA01000376.1 coordinate 892,357, forward strand.
ACAAAAGGGGATTTTGTCTCTATCAATCTAAACTCATAAGTTGCACAGCGGGTCTCGGAAGACGCTCCCTTTCTTCGGGGCCCAGAGTCCACGTTGTATGACCCATCCCACATAGTGCAAGCCAACCCACTTAGTATCACCCAGGCCACATAGTACCACCCTGCCCACATAGTACCACCCAGTCCACAATGACTCCACATAGGATTGACCGGCGCACATAGTACCACCCAACCCTCATCCCACAAAGTACTGCCCAATCCACTTGGTATGACCCACCCCACATGGTACGACCCAGCCCACGTAGTATCACCCAGGCCACATAAAACTGCTCCGCCCACATACTACTGCCTGGCCGTGCCCAGGGCTGAAAATTGTGGCTGATGTTGGCCACGTGTTTTGTTTTGTTTTTTTTCGTGGCCATGTTTGTGTTCTTTTTTTTTTGTGTTTGGGAGAGTGCGTGTTTGTACCATCCAGTCCACATAGTAGTATGGCCTGCCCCGCATGGCGCCGCCCGGTCCATTGGTACCATCCAAACCATGTACGTAGCATCACGAAGGCCAATAACAACGTTCAGCCCACATAGTACCATGGCTGTGCCAAGGGAGGAGTTTTGCCTAAGCCTCTGTTTTCCCTTTCTGTGGCCGTGTGTGTGTGATGTGTGTGTGTTTATTGCTGTGTGTGTTAGTACCATCCAGTCCGCTAGTATTACCCAACCCCCATGGTACTGCCCAGTTCACATTATACCGCCCAGCCCAAATAGTATCAGCCACGCCATAAGATACCCCTTGGCCTGCACAGTACTGCAGGGCCATGCCAAGGGCGGGGTTGTGACTAACTTTGGTCATGTTTTTTTTTTTTTTTTGTAGCTTGGTCATGAGTCAATCCACATACATGCGGAACGTTGACGAGAGAGAGGCCCATGGTCCAGAATCAGGAGGTGGACATTGTTTGTTTGTTTGTTTGTGTGTCTAAGGGCTGTTCTTTTTTTTTTTATCTTGGTTTCACCGAATAGATGGCAGAGGTCCACACTACCCAACTCATGGCAAGGGTACGAGGTTGTTTTTTTCCAGACAGTAAGACTAGCCACCTTCTGGTAATATGGAAGCGCAGATGTCAAGGGACGATTGACCGCATTGCAGTGACCACCCAAGTGGGATGGGAAGAAGTGTTATACGTAGTAGAAACCGCTTATAGGGGACGTTGGAAAAGGACCCGTAAGAAAATAGAAAACAAAATTGAAAACAAAAGCAAAATAATAGAAGCATTCTCAAAACACCACCTAGGAGAAGGAAAAATAGCTATGATAGAGCAGGACAAAATTCACTTTGGCCACTGGAGGCATAGTCACGCAGCCCTACCCCAGGTACTAGACACACCCAGAAGCAGAGCACTCCTTGCAAACATGACACTAGGCTCCAGATAAACGAGGCACTCTCCCACTAACAACAAGACCGAAAGTATATACTCAGGAGTTAATCTCCAAACCATATGGTGTCGAGGTCAAAAGAAGAAGTACCAGGGTTTCTGTTTGGTATACCGCCAGAATAGGGAAAGGAATAGAGTGGACTCCACAGCACCGCAAATTCTGGACGATGTATAGCAGAGGGAACACCACATCTATAACAAGCTCTTAAGTGGTAGTACCGACATCCGCTGATCGCTAGGGTTTAGGGTTTTAGCAAACTAATAGCAAGAGGTCAAACTAGCAATTCTAGGTCTTGTTGCCAATCTGACAGCTAAGTAGCTGAGAGGAATATGCAAGGATAGGCCTCATAGGATTGACAACAATAGATGAATAGAAATATAGCAGCCAGAATATGGGTTAGCCCAAGAAACTATAGCATCTAGCCTAACTTAGGCAGGGGTGAGGGGTGGTACATCCTTCCCATGGGAAGTAATCAACGCCGTCCGCTCGGGCCTCTCGACCATAATGGGGAGGAGCGTGTGTTAGTAACTGTATTCCTTTGACTTGCCGGTGGAATAGGAACCGGACTGATGTTCCCCAGAATGGAAGGAGGCAAAACCATAAGGTTCTGTTTTTTTTTTTTTTTTCTAACAGATGGCAGAGGACCAGAGGTCCACATACATGTGGAACGTTGACGAGAGAGAGGCCCATGGTCCAAAATCAGGAGGTGGACTTTTTTTTTCTCTTTCTTTCTGTGTAAGGCCCATTTTCTTTTTTGCTTTCATTTGGCCATATAGATGGCAGAGGAGGGGGGAGAGGAAGAGGACACGGCAAGAGAGGGAGGAGCAGAAGAACACGGTGGAGGAGGGGCAGGAGGAGATGGCCGAGGAGGAGGGGGATGGGGGAGCAGGACAGAGAGAAGGTGGCAGAGAATGGAGAGAAAAAGGAGGAGGAGGAGGTGGCTGGGGGGGGGGAAGGAGGAGCAGGTGTGCGTTGCAGCGGGCATCCGCTTGTTGCTCTCAAAGAACTTGGCTTTAGCTGTCGAAGCGCCTGGTTCTCAAAACTAAACAAAGGAGAGAATGAAAGATCAAGGCACTTGCAAAGAAATTTGGGCGTGAGCTTTCATGATTGAGGTCAAAAGTGGCTTACATGCAAATATACCTGAACAGGTGTCAACGGGGTGTCGCCATCAATCAGCGAAGCAACAAAATTTACTCCAAGAGCAACGACGTTGACTGTCAGCTGAAACTGAAGGAACTTCTGAATATTGAAGTAGACAGAACGTCCCCACCTCACAACCTGGTCACAGTCATCATTCAGTGGAAACAGTTATGACCATTGTTTCATCATTAGTATTAAAGATCAGCAAACCCTTCTGTAGAAGGCTTCACTTGCTCATATCTTGAACTCTTGGTTTGGACTGCTCACAGATTCAACACTTGGTCTCTTCCCTCAATACTAGCTGAAAGACTAGGAACCCACTGCACTTGTGGCCGCCACAGTTTCTCTTCGCAGGGAAGACAATGTCCTATTTGCTTTTGGTAAGGGACTCGCTGTTCGATCAGCTTTTTATCCTTCCGACTAATTTCCTTGTATTACAAGGGTACCTGTTGCGGCTTCGCTCGCAAAAAAAATGGAGGGCAAAAAGCAAAAACGTGAAACTGGGGATTTGGGCGAGGGGAGAGGGGGGGGGTCTCGGGGTCGGGGGGAACTTGGCTCACCTGTGTACTCCTGTTGATTTAGTCGATGCATTGCTGCTGGAGGTCAGAAAGCCTTGGGAAAACTGTCTTTTTTTTCTGTTTTTTTTTTGCTTTCTACATTTGCACGGGAGTTACCTCCGAGAGACCTGTTGAGGCTGCAGGGTTTGGTGGTTTCGCGGGGACGGGACACTTGATCATGTTGAGGGAGGGGGCGTAGTGAGTTAGATTGGGGTGTCTCTCTCTCGTGCGCGCGTGCGGTTTTTCCATTTTTGTATTTTGTATTTTTTGTTTTTTAAAGGGGTCCCGATGGACCACTGACAGATATGAAACTGATCGGAACACATACTACACTTGATCGTGTTGGGGGGCGGGCTAGTTAGTTAGATTGGGCTCTCTCTCTCTCTCTCTCTCTCTCTCTCTCTCTCTCTCTCTCTCTCTCTCTCTCTCTTGTGCGTGCGTGCGTGCGATTTTACTTTTTTCGCCCGATGGACCATGGATCAGATATGAAACTGATCGGAACAGATACTACACTTGATCGTGTTGTGGGAGGAGGGGGGGCGTAGTTCGTTAGATTGGGATCTCTCTCTCTCTCTCTCTCTCTCTCTCTCTCTCTCTCTCTCTCTCTCTCTCTCTCTCTCTCTCTCTCTCTCTCTCTCT
>BFEA01000376.1:897745-908714 GCA_003427395.1 Chara braunii
GAGAGAGAGAGAGAGAGAGAGAGAGAGAGAGAGAGAGAGAGAGAGAGAGAGAGAGAGAGAGAGAGAGAGAGAGAGAGCCCTGTAGTTGATCTCCAAAGGTTATCTCTTGTTTCCTAAGGTTATCTTAGACCCTAACCCTGTAGCTGGTCTCAGAAATATGGGAGCTGGGTTCCTTGCTGGTTGGGTTGCCGAGCCCTTGCAGATTCGGAGGTGGGCAGACCAGTTCGAGTACACAGCCCGAGGTAGGTATTGAGAGATGGAAAAAATGGAGCAAAGAAAATAGCATAGCAAATTCAGCTATCCCCCTGTATGAGGAGAAGACAGCCCACATTTTTTAAATTAAAAAAGAAGAAGAAGAAGAAGAAGAAGAAGAAGAAGAAGAAGAAGAAGAAGAAGAAGAAGAAGAATTGAAATGAATTGAATACAGCGAGGCCAATCGCTATGCGTCCATGTCTCAATGAAGACCATTGAAGCACTTACACGGACAACTGCTCAATGCGCACGTTCCCCGACGTGTTTCACCTGGCTGCGCACCAGGACTTATCAAGGGCCTTCCCACTCTCCCGCATCCACCGTAGCATTCCACCTCGAGCAAAGAGGGCCTTTCCGGCCTTGCCCTCCTAAGATATAGCTTGCGCAGACTCCACGTCTGCAACTGACTAGGTAGGTGCTTACCTGGCTCACTTGTAACTGGCGTGGCGTGCACGTCCGCACGCCCCTTCTTCTCGCCTCCTCACGTGTGCGCCTTTGCCTGCGCCAAGTTTTTGAATAGCACATGTACCGGTCGGCGGTAGGGGCCTGCGATGCGACTCAGGCTTTTTTGCCTTAGTCTCCCGCTGTACCGGGCCAGTCTTCTGCACTATGTACTTCCCGGTCTGGCGGCGCACCCCTTTTTTCCCGGTTCCGACCCTGTTGGCCACTGTGTCTCCCATCTAGTCCCTACCTACGTCCGGTTTCCTACGGTACGGGCGCACTTCGCTATTTCTCCCAATACTCAGCCCATCGCTGCCGCCCTCTGTCCAGTTGTAACAACATACTGCTACTGCCACTGCCTAAGCCCGATCCCTCCTGATTGTTTCTATTGGTCAACGTGGTTCACATCACCCGGTTCAGGATTTTCCCTTACTGCTTAGTGTACACCCCATGTTGTTCGGGCCCTGCTACTTCCCTTCCTACTTACGGAGCTAACCTGTTCATTCCCTCTGCTAACTAGTATACATCCCGGTTTACCCGGGCCCTGTATCCCTCCCTTCTACAGTGCACAGCTACTCCTACCACTACGCTCTCTACCTGCTTATCCCTCACGCGTGTACTATACACCCCGGTGCTGGGCACTCTGCCCTCCCACGCTCCCATCACCCCGCTTCATTGTGGGCTCTCCTTTCTCACGCTCCCTTATTTGCTCCCTCCGGTCTCCCTCCTGTAGTAATTTAACCGGTTGTTCGGCCAGCATCTTCAACTCTGCACCGAACGTGCCGGTGGCTCTGGCAAACACCGCCAGAGCGTTGGAGAAGAGCGTCGGGGGATACCCCCCGCACCGCAGCTCTATGCTGATGGAAAGTGTCCCTTGGACCCCTGTTGTTGGGTCGCTAGAATGCTGCCTGATCCTGTGAAGCGAGGCAATCACCGTGCCCGCCTTCACTCGCTTATCTGAATATGAGGAAAAATCTTGGAAACATTTGAAGGCTAGGGGGTCCTCAATCGTGGCCCCCTCATTCTTATGCTTGGGGCGGATGATAAACCTGACCGGTCCCAGTACTCCCAAGAAGTCCCAGGAGTTGGACCCGTCATCTGTCCTTACTAGCACTAGCTGCTCCCCATATGTACTTGCGAATTTCTGACAGATGTACCTTGCTGTCAATACACTCCGAATGTCACCCATGTCGCACACGACTCCCAGCGTGACATCATCTACCAGCCTGACCCCGTGCACCAGTCTCCGATCTGCTCCCAACGAGTCTATGAAGTCCACCTCGTGCTTCGCACACAGTATACACGCCAGCGCGGGGCTGGAATTCTTCCCCATAGGGATGCCTACCACCTGCCTCAGGATCATCTTCCTACATTAAAGGTATGTATTCTCCAACTCATATTGGACCATTTGTCTGATCTGGGAGAATTTGACCCTCACATAGCCTGGTCCCGGGCTCCTTTGGCTAATGGTCACCACTCGACCCCGTCTGCTCAGGCTAAGTTTGCTCACCCCTCTCGACTCCCACTGTCGCAGCAGCCACTCGACTGCCTGCTGGATCGCCTTGATGTCAAAGCTAGCCATCAAGGCCATCGTCCTTTCTCCAAAAACATTCAGTCTTTTTCCCGCCCCTTCCATGTTCTGTTTCAGCATCGTCGTGGCCTTCACGTTGAAGTGCTTGGCTTTAGGGACTTTCTCCAGCAGGAAGTTCAGTGCACGTGCTAGTCTTCTCCCCCGAGTCCTTGAACCGTCTCAATTTGCGGGTGCTATAGGTCTCCACCTTGTCAGGTCCTTATGCTTCAGCATAACATACGCTTGCCCTAGTTTGGTCGTTGGGTTCCATGCTCCCATCTTACAAAGAGCTCGATCCTTGAACTCTTTCCTCATCTGACCCAGCACCTATTTCTCGGACGTCTCCGGTACTTGCTGGTACTCGATGTTATGGTTAAACACGATCCGGAGACCATGGTGGTATGTCGATGGGCACATGACCACTAGATCCCCTGGATTCCTGTCAACCGGGACCACTACCAGGTGGCTCACCTTCGCCGCTATCTCCTTCGCTTGTTCCTCTAAGCATGCTGGCCTAGCTTTAGTACGGTCTGAGATGATCTCCGGAAAATTGCTCAATGCCTCTACCTGATACAAATCTCTCCTCATGACTGCTTCCAGGGATTTCACGACCGCTTGTTGTACTTTTGCCGGTCTCGTGCCCAGATCACTTTGCAGTACATTCTTCCCGTTGTGCAGGAACAGTGGAACCTCTGAGCACTGCGCAATACGAGCCATCACATGTCCATCCACCCTCGACAGTCGATCCTCGCTGCACGTACACAGCTCCATTGTTCCTCTAGCCACCTTCTGATGGTTGGTCAAGACCTGTTCAACCGTGTTGTTCTTCTTCCACACCACTCTCACACGGTTCCGCACCAATTGCTTGAATAACGGATGAATTCTACTCTTCTCCACACAAAACACCACCGTGTCGTGGATCTCCCTCTTTTTCAGTTGGTGGCTATACTTGACTCCCACATTGACCTTCAATCTGACATTCACCCCCCGTCTTCTTTCTGATCTTTGCCGCTATCTTCTCTTTTAGCGCCCTTCTTGTAGTCTTGGTCTTGAACTCTCTAGCACACTTGTACAAGAAGACCAGCTTTGTGACATCGAAATGCTTAAGTTCCGCTTGCTTCCTTGACACTCCAGTAGCAGCCTCAGATACCCTTTCCCTCTGTATCTTGCTTTCTCGGTTTTCACTACCAGCGACACCCTGAACGTGCCTCCTCGCTCAAGCTGTTGCTTGGCCTTCCCTAGAGGTAGCTTCGTCTCTTCCCCCGTGACAGTCGACGTCCCGAACTTCCTTCGGGTGACAGACCACTTTTCTCCCCACAACTCTCCTCCAGATGATACAATCTTCACCGCCTTCATTCCTTATGGGGAGGCTTCTCAGTGGATAACGCAACCTTAGTGTGACCCGTTGACCTATAAATGTCGTAGGACGTGAAATGGTCGTTGCCCACGAAATGGACAACAATTGAAGCCGTAGGGCGATGCTCAGTAGACTCCTGCACCTTTAAAAGAGAGCTGGCAACTCTCTGAATTCGTTGCATACGTGTCTTCCAAGAGCTCTGTTAAACTAAAGTACTTTTTTCCCTGCCCTGCATGCGTGAAGCATAGGAGCCCCTTCCTGCGCATTGGCATGGGTGTTTTCACTCTTTGCCTCTCCTTCCTTCCAGGTCTAGCCTTCTGTTTTGTCCCTGCACATCGGCCCACCGTATTCTGCGTTGGGGAAAAACGGTAGATAAGGGTCTTCTCCAGCACTTGCAAACCCTCTCCAGCTCCCGTCACTATTGGGAGGACCAGATACTTCTTCCATCCAAAGAGCTTCAGGAAAGAGTACAACTTGGGGGCATGTCCATAGTTACCAGCCTCAGTACATCAGATGTGCTCCCACCACCTCTCACCTGCACCCCAAATTGACTGCCCTATTTACATCCTCTTGCACCATGGTGAAATCAAGCAATACACCGCTGGTCCCTTCAAGTCAAAAAAGTCATGGCCAGTAGGGGTCACTGTGAGCATTTTCTTGGCCCACGGGGCCACTCCACTCATCACCAACATAAGGAACACCGCAATGATTACCTGCTCTATATTCATTTTGAAATTCGTTAACCCGTACGTCCCCCAGATGCTATCTCGGAGCCCCATATACATCAACAGTTTGCTCCAGAGGTACCGTGCCGGGGGGGCACACCGTCAATCTGCGTGGGGCGCTGTATCTACTCCCGATCCTCTGTCTTCCTTGACTTCGTCACTCTCTGCTCCGGTCAGCCAGCCATCATATGCCACCCTCGTTTCCGCTGCTACCAAGTCTTTGATCGCCTGCCCCTTCGATATCCACCTGATGTTCTTCATCTTACACATTTACTTAAGTTTCGGTGCTTGTTTTGCTTGCATACTCTCTCGCAACTCGAGGACAAACTCAATCACTCCTTGCTTCGAGCACGAGGTCACTGCTCCTTTCTTCCTCGCCTCTGCGTTTGCTTGTTCCTTTCCTTTCCTCGTGACCAGCATTCGCCTCCTGGTGGGCGTAGCTGCACTCCTTTCTACGACCACTACTTCTCGCTCAGACTCGTCCATTTCGAGCCTCCTCTTCGGGTTCGGGTACATTTCAGTTCTGGGCCTTCTCGGTACGTCCCTCTCGTTACATTCCAGGAACCTCAGCAGGCTATCATGCAGCCATGCATTCTTCTCTTCTGACGCTGTGAGTGTCGAATGCACGTGACCTTTGATTTTGTCCTCCAGCACCGCCATCTGTTTAGTGAAATCTTGCGCAACTGTCACTTCCATAATTGCTTGCGCCCGCCATCTTTCTGTTTCCTCCCTCTGTTTCGCTTCCTCCATCTTCTGTCTCTCCTCTTCCTGCCGCTTCTTCTCTTGCTCAGCCCTCTTCTTCCCCGCTGCCTCCATCTGCTAACTCTCGACAAATGAGAGCAGCCTGCTCAACCGCTCTTCTTTGTTCTTCCTTGGCTGGCTGTAGGCACCGTCCACTCCCTCCTGCTCCGTGGCCCCCACGCCCTTGGTTTTGCCAGTTTCTCCCATTTTGCTTATGCGCGCAGTCTCGTGCGAAATGCCCATACTCCCCGCAGCTATAGCATGGGCCACCTGGTCCAGCTGGTGGGGGAGGAGGTGGAGGAGGAGGAGAAGGGCCAGGTGTGTGTGCTGACCTTGCATAACCAGCCGGGTAAGGACCCGGTGTAGCCTGTGGGGGATACATGGAAGCTGCCCAAGAACCACAGTTGTTGCTCCCTACGTTCGATGGACCACGTGCTAGCCGCTGGTAGCTTTTCCTCCTGCTGTCTATCCTGCACCACCAGGCTTCTGCTAACAGTTCTCTCTCCACTGGTAGCTATTCCTACTGCTGTCTCTCTCTCACCGCCTGGCTTCTGTTGACAGTCCCTCTCTTGTTTGGTGGTACTTCTTGTTGTAGGCCTATCTGTTCACCCGTTAATTTTACACGTTCCACACCAGACTCTATTGTTTCCTCAGGTTATTCCTACCAGATCCTGACGGCAGATGGACACATTGTGCACCGACAACTGATCAACATACACTCCACCTCATTTGCTTCCCACTTCTAAGCACATGCCTTGTCGTATGCTCCCGCTTGCCACCGAGATAGCACCTTCACTAAAACTGACACACTCTGCCTCAGGCCCTCACTCTCCGTTTACTGCTGACAGTCAGTCCCTTTCTCCGAATCCACATTCCAGCCAATCGTGGTACATGCCGCCGGTCTCGTTCCTATACTCCTAGTTCGCCAACCACCTTCCCTCCTACTTACCTGGTTAGCGTATACCTTCGTTAATTCTCCTTCTCCATGCCTAGTCCGTTCAGACTCACCTCTGCCATTGACCACCACTAAGCGCATGTACGACTTATCTGTCGGCAGCCAGCTCATGCAAGCTTCTCACTGGTATTGCCACTTCTTCTCACCCGAGGCCAAACCTGCGTTGTTGGCAGAGTATCAGCAGATACGGTGTGGAAACTAATGTCGAAAGGACACGAGACAACAGCTCTGCGAACTTGTTTGCGTCATGAGCTTCCCTCCTCCTTAGTCTGCTACGACCCAACTTCACCACTCCTAGCCGCTGGTCACGAGTTCAACGTATCCATAGGCACTTCCTCTCGTAGGTTCTTCACAGCAGTGTTGTTGCGCACTCCACCTAGGCTAGCTCTGCCTTGCTGGCAGGGCACCTCAAGAACGGGACAGAACAGCGAACGAAAACCAGACGGGAGCCAATCTTCCTTATGCACACCACATCACCTATCTTCCCTCTTCAGTGCCGTTGTCTTGCAGCCAACAACCGCTGTGTTCGACGTGTCGGCATCTCTCTTCCAGCTCCTTATCCCAGTTGGCTTACCTCCTACCACTGTCAACGACAACGGAAAAGCCAAGCCCCACCCTCGCTCAGTACCTCACCTTACCACTTCAGTGTTTCGCAGTCTCGGATCCTGCGCTACAACGTGAGCTGCAGGTTACTCTTTCCCATGAGCGGGAGGACTCGGCATCTCATCACGTTCAGAAACATGAACGGCTCTTAACACGTGATCTTTGGCAGCCTGGATTCCAACCCTTACACGTGGCTCCTCATCGTCAGTCTTCCTCACTTCCGGGGCTAGCACAAAAACGCGAGCTGCGATTCCCACTATTTGTGCACCCAATCTCCTAAAAGCGTGCTGCAGGTCACACTTCCCACGCAGCAAGGTCCAACAGCTTTCTCGGCCAGGGCCGTTGTATCCTTTCACACCTCCGACTATCTGCTCCCAGATACGGGAGTTTCCTTACGCTCGCGGGGCTACTCGACTCACTATCGCGCACCACTCCTTTTGTTTCACGGTCGCACCCTTCTCCTTGTCACCGCTCCGCACTCGTGTTCCACGTACTGCACCTTACACACCACACGCCCCCCTTTTTTCGTATCACTGTTTGCAGCCACACCCATTACCTACGTACCTTGACGGAACTCCCTCCATCATTCGTAGACCAGTTCTCAATTACACCACTGCATTCCTCGCACCTCCGTTCACTCACTTCCTTCCCCTCCCGCTGACACCATGAGCCAGGCTTCAAACCTCTTACACGTGGCTCGTCTTCGATCTTCGCTTCTTCACTTCGGGGGCTGGCACGAAACGCGAGCTGCAAGCCTCCCTCTTCGAGCGTCCAATCTCGTAGGTGTGTGCTGCATGTCTCGACTCACTATCATGCACCCTTACCCTTGCTTCAGGGTCACACCCCTCCTCTTTGTTTCAGTTTCGCACCCGTGTTCCGAGTACTGCACCATACACAGCCCCTAGCCCCCTCCTGTCGACACCCAAAGCCGCACCCCAGAAACACCAGGTAACAAGAAACCTCCATAGATCAACCTAGGGTTTTGGGTCCTGGACATCCAGAACCTCCCAATAGGTACAACATCCTGGCTTTCCTAGTTCCAACTTCAACAGCAAACCAGGCCAAAAAAGGAAAAAGGAGAGGTAGAAGGGGCTTCGGTGACGTCATAGATCCTAAATTCAGAGAAATTTCAATCCTAGAACCCATATGGTTTAGGTTTTGTTCAAGATAGACAGTGAATGGGCCAAGCTAGCAACTCCAGTACCTAACGCAGTTCTGACAGCCAAGTAGCTAAGAGGAGCAAGCTAGGCAAAGCCTCCACTGGTAGGCTCCAAACCGTAAACAAGGTAGCAGAAGGCAGTCTAGTAACCGGGTTCAGAAGTCAAGTCTCGCAGGCTAACTTAGGCAGGGGTAAGGGGTGGTATATTCTTCCCTCGGGAAATAATCGGTGACATCCACTCGGACCTCTCAACCATAATGGGGAGGAGCGTGTGTGAGTAATAATAATAAAAAAAAAGGGACGCACGAGAGAGCAAATAGCATCGAGCTTCCCCAAAAAAAAAAAAAAAATAGCGTCGAGTGCACAAAGTCAAAGACCAATCCTGACGGTGAATCCTTCAAACATGAAGCAATTAGTGCTGTCAGAATCCTAGAAAGTCCTAGCAAATACGGCATAGGAGGATAAGCAGGGGTGCAGTGGTATCGTTCCCTCCGGGAAGTAATGAATGCCATTTTCTCATTATGTGTGCAGTGAGTATATGTGATATAAGGGACGCTGGATCCTATTTCCAGTTTTATCTCCTTGTTATTAAAAAAAACAAGCGTATGCCCGCTGCAAAAGCGGCGGGGACCAAGAGAGGGGGGGACAAAAACACATTGCCTGGGCGGTTAAAAAAATAAAAAAATAAAAAGCTGCGAAGCGGGTATGGCGGTGATTACAGTGCGACGGCATCGCTCTGAGACGGGGTCATTGTCCCTGACAATGGGTCTTGCTCCACTACTCATGACATGCACCAAAGACAAAAAGTATGATGGTGTATTTGCCCATGTTCTTGCGGAGGATTCCTTCTCATACACAGCTGAGAGAGAGAAAAAAAACCCTGCCAAGGGCCTCCCTGCACTACTCACCAAATGTGCAAAATCAGAATGAATCTTCTGCTAGAACATGGACAAATACACCAGAATATATTTGGCTTTTGCGCCTATCGTGACTAGTGGAGGGAGGCCGTAAGAGTATGGGCATTGCCACACCACTCTCGACATGTGCAAAATGAGAATGGACTTCCAGCTAGAACATGGCCAGATGCACCCACCACATTTTTGTTTTGTTCACATTCCGAGAGTGGTGTGGCAAGGCCCTATAACTGCGAGATTGAGCCTCCCTCCACTACTCACCAAACGGCTCAAAGGGCGTACTCACACTACCACTGTCTTAAATGTACCTGACCGCATTTGTGGCCGGACTTAGATGCATCTGGCCGCGATTCCGTCCAATAATAAGTAAAACACGCGGATGCCCGCCGCATCCACGAGCAGGAAAACATTAAAAAAAAGAGAAAACACATTTCAATGACAACGAATCTTCTGCTCCCCACTTCTCCGCCACGCTCCTCCTCCTCCTCCCCCTCCCCGTCACCATCTTTCTCCTCCCCGTCATGGATCTCCTCCCACTCTGACATCCCCGCCTCCACTCCGCCACGCTCCTCCCCTTCCTCTCCCCCCCCCGTGATCCTCCTCCTCCTCCCTGTCATCGGCCTCGGCATCCTGCTTCCCATCCTCCTCCTTCTCCTCGGCATCGTCCTCCATATCCTCCTGCATGTCATCGTGCTCCGCCCCCCCTCCCCTTCTCCCCTTCTGGTCTGTCCAGCTGAGAGCCACCTTCTTCTTCCTTCCTCCTTCCCCCTTCACGTACATCCGCTGTTGTTCTTCGCCTTTCTTTGCTCCAAAGAAAAAAAAAAAGGAAAGGAAACCCGTCATCATTCTTCTCCTCAGCCCTGCTGATCCTCAGCTACCTTCCCCTTCGCCTCCCCCTCAGCATCCTTCTCCTCCCCGTCATCAACCTCCTTCCACCCTGATCCTCTTCCCAACCATCGTACTCCAGATCCTCTTTCCCGTCATCATCCTCCAGATCCTTCTCCCTGCCATTATCCTCTAGATCCCCGTTCTGGTCATTATCCTCCGGAGCTGGTTGCTACCATCATCACCCAAATAGAACTCGGCCACGCTCCTCTTCGACACCTTCCCCTCCCCCTTCCCGTGATCCCTCCTCTACCACTCTCCTCCTCGGCGACCTTCCCCTCCCGGTCCCTGTCACCACTCTTCTCCTCTGCCATGCTCCTCTTCGGCTACCTTCCCCTCCCGCCTCCCCGTCATCCTCCTCCTCCTCCCCGTCATCGACCTCCTCCCACCCCCATCCTCTTCTCCGCCACCGTCCTCCAGATCCTCCTTCCCGTCATCATCCTCTAGGTCCTCCTTCTCCGTCATCCTCCTCCTCTGAATCATTGCCTCCTTCTCCTCCCACTCCGACATTCCTGCCTCCGCTCCGCCACGCTCCTCTGGATCTTCCTCCCCATCATTGTAGCGGACCTCTGGTTGGCCTGTGAGACCAGCCCCTTGGCCTGTTCTCACAGGCCTGTGTTCTATTCGGGGGCAGTCCAGCCCAGTCCAGGCCGGTACCTCTGTCGGTACCAGCCAGTCCAGTCCCGTCAGTCCGCTGGGGTATACCCCAGCCATTGTCTGTTTTCGAGATCATTCTACGGTTGCACAGTTTTGGAGTACGTGCGCTGGAGTCTTGCGTGGGAGCTGCGCTGCGCTATCTCGCTCCTCCCTCATCCTCCATCTCCATCGTCATCCCTAGCGGAGCACCACACCTGGTGGGTCCGCTACAATCATCATCTGCCTGCCCAGAGATCAAAACAAAACAAAAACAAAACAAAAAAAAAAACAAAAAAACGAAATAGCAGAATACCACCAAACACGACCCCCCCTGCTCCTCCAGGCTCATATTCTCCAGTCGCCATCCTCCCCCTACTTCAATCTCTTCCCCTTTCTCTCTCCCCTGCCTCTGCTCGGCCACGCTCCTCTCAACATGCACAAAAGACAAAAATCATGGCAGTGTACCTTTCCATGTTCTAGGGCATGATTCACCCTCGTTTTGGACATATTGACAGTAGTGAAGTGAGGCACCCTCGTTTTGGATATTGAGAGTAGTGTAGTGAGGCCCATCGTTGCACTATGTACTTGCACTACTCGTGCACCCAAAAAAAATAAAAAAATGGAGGCCCGCAATTTATCTTTCCACGTTCCAGTGGAGGATTCAGTCTCAAGACACATGTAGTGAGGCCCACTGACTTTTTTTTTTTTTTTTTTTTTTTTTTTTTTTTTAA
>BFEA01000376.1:1035222-1048421 GCA_003427395.1 Chara braunii
GCGGGAAGATAGCACGGGGGGTAAAGTCGGGATCGTGTGGAGGGGGGAGGAAGAATCGTGCGGGGAAGGGGAAACGCGCCGGGGGGGACTAGCGGATTGCGGGGGGTGAAAGGGACGGGGAAAGATCGTCGGGGGGAGAAGGAAAGAAGGAGAGGAAGATCAGGAGAAGAAGAAGAAGAAGAAGAAGAAGAAGAAGAAGAAGAAGAAGAAGAAGAAGAAGAAGAAGAAAAGAATGAAGAGAAAGAAGAATAAAAAGAAGAAAAGAATGAAAAATAAAAATAAAAAAGAAAATTGTCGTCGATTACTTATTTGCGCGGAGGTAGCAACGACGATGACGAGGATGGCACAGCGCGGCGACGAGGACGACGGGCACGGCGATGGCGACGTGGCATGACGACGACGATTGTGACGGTGACGATGATGACGTGGCACGTCGACGATGACGATGATGACGTGGCACTACGACAACGATCATGATGATGATGCTGATGATGGTCAGGTGGTGACGACGAAGCAAGGTGGGTCGGGCAGGTTCGAACCGCTCCGATACTAGTGTAACGCGCGCGCAGCTGAGGGAGAGTCGAGGGAGAGGAGAGAGAGAGGGAGAGAGAGAGGGAGAGAGAGAGGGAGAGAGTGAGAGCACACACACACATTCACTCACTCGACACGATTGAGGGTCGGACGCAGACACAGTGGCAAGGGCACAAAGTCGAAGTCTTGGATTCCTGAATGTCGAAACAGCAAGTCACACGGAGTACGAGTACAGCAGCTGGAAACTGGTACGAGACTGGTCCCCGTACTGTACGGGGAGCCGGTATAAGTACGGGTGACACGTACGGTACTAGGGGCATTTCTGCAAAGGCCCCGAGGGCAGAACTGAAAAATGCGGTATTTGAAAGTGGCGCCCGAATTGCAGCATGGCGCCAGTTGTCCAAAATCCTACGGTACCGAAGGAGGGGTTTGGAAAAAGGGTGCCAGGCTGAAAACGGGATGCAGCCGAAACAGCAAAAAAGATAGACCAGGGATTGAGCCCTGGCGGAGTCCGTAACATCTAATTTACATTCTTAGAACTTGTTGCAAGATCTTATTCATCTGTTCAGTCTGACCGTTGCTCTTTGAATGACGGCTGGACGACATGTGCAACTTAGACCCATACACTTTCATAAGTTCCTGCCAGTTTTGACTAGTGAACCTGGTATCTCTATCACTAACTATAGATTGGGGTAAACCATGTTCACTGACCCAATGATAAAAAAACTTCGCTATTACTAAGTCTGAGAAGGCAAGGGGACAAAAATTGCATATTTACTAAAACGGTCTACAATGACCATGACTTGGCTCTTGCCATGCTTACTCCTGACCCCAATATCCATAAAGTCGATAGACAGAGAGTCTCTGGGTCCTAATGGAATAGGTAGGGGTCTGAGAAAACCCAATGGGGTGAGCGTCGTAGTTTTGTTGCGCTGGCATACCTTGCAACTACGCACATGCTCTATGCAGTTCATGCCAGGCCATGTATAGGCACATATCAGGTTGGCTAAAGTCTTCCGCCAGCCGAAGTGTCCCCCCGTGTCGTGACATTCCCCTAAGACCAGATTACGGATCACTTCGCTATTGGGGACGCAAAGCCGATCTACGACTCTGTTTTCTCAAACAACAACCCATTAGTGGTGCGGTAGTTAGGCTCACTAGTTGGATTCTCTTTGACTCGTTTGAGGAGATCACCATAGATAGGGTCTAACGCATACGCATCTCTAACTTTTTGTTGTAGGTCTGACCCTAGGTCCAGGTAGTGAACTAAAGCTCCAAAGTAGTCGGTTTTTCTACTAAGGGCGTCTGCAACCACATTATACTTCCCTTTAACTGGCTTGAGCTCAAAGTCGAACTGATCTATCTTAGCGGCCCACCTAGTAAGCTTAGGTGTTATCTTGGCCTGCGTCTTTAACCACCTCAACGTTTCATGGTTTGAATAAACTTTGAAGCATGGCAACCGGCCGGACGTCTGGACCGGAATCCGGACGGTCCGGTTGTCTTGGTATGGGTCCGGTGTCTGGTCCGGTAGGTCTGGATTGGGCCCAATTTTGAAAATTTCGATTTTTTTTTGGGGGGGTCCTAGGATGTTTTTCGGTTCCTAGGCCGCCCCCAAAAAATGGCCCCGATATTTTTTGGTCGTTTCAAGGCCTACCGGACGCTGCCAGACACCTCCAACAGCTCCCTCTGCTGAGTCCGATTCCGAAAATGAAGCGCTGCCTGCAAAGCACCGCAGAACATCAAGCTAGAGAGAGAGAGAGAGAGAGAGAGAGATGATATTGGTCAGATCTGAGATCCCGTCTTAGATCTGGTCCTGACCGGATCTCAGATCTGTTCTTACGCAAATCTGAATAACTTAACAGTTAAAATTTTCAATTTTTATAGGAATATGAATTAGAAAGACTAACTTCAAAGTTCGAAGTTTTTTTTTTTTTTTTTTTTTCGTACTCTTTTCTGAAGTGACTTGGGATTGGTCTGTTGAGAACTGGTTTCAAGTGTCGTGTGAGCCTTTGTGAATGTCTGTGACAGTATGGACTCTTTTGAGCTATCAAGTTGTGAATAGTGAAAGACAGTACGCCGTGGTTAGTACTGCTTATTACTAATGTTGTTGTTGTTTTTTTTCCCGTCCGGACATTTTTGTGTCTGGTGTACCGGTCCTCACTGTCCGGGTCCGGTCCTGTCCGGTTGTCCGGTGCCTGTCTGGATTACCGGACGTCTGAACCAATCGAGACAAATGTCCGGGCCTCAGTCCAGACATGTCCGGGTCCGGGTCCGCAGTTGCCATGCTTTGAAGTGCCTCCCAAACAAGTAATGTCTCCAGTGATCTAACGCTTGCCTGAGAGAGTAGAGTTCCCTCTCATAGGTAGATGTCGCTACCTTCTCTGAAGGTAATCTAGCGGACATGAACTCTACTGGTCTATACCCATTGCCATCATCTTGTTGTAAAACAACACCAATACCATATTGACTTACATGCATGGTGGCAACAAAGGGTAAAGATGGGTCGGCTACCTTGAGGACTGGGCATTCGATCAAGGCCCGCTTCAACTTTTTTAGGGTCGACGTACAATCTTGGTCCCACTTCCAGATTGCCTCTTTCTTTAGCAGTATGCGAAGGGCAGCAGCGATTGCGGAGAAGCTCCTCACAAACTTCCTATAGTAGTTTGTCAATCCTATAACGACCTCAATTTTGTGAGGGTACGCCGGGTTGGCCAATCTCTAATCGCTGCAATCTTGCTGTCCTCAGGCTTTATGCCATCACCATCTAATACGTGGCCCAAGTACAAAATCTTTGTCGTGGCCCATTCGCACTTCTTCGCATTGATCTTGAAGTTTGCTTCACACGACTTTTCCAATATCTGCCTCAGATGATCCTCGTGCTCCCGGAGGGTCTTGCTAAAAATCAAAATATCATCTAAGTACACAACTACGAATCTATCCAACCACGACCTAAATAAATCGTTCATACAGCGTTGGAACGTAGCCGGTGCGTTGGTTAGTCCAAAAGGCATAACTATGAACTCATAATGCCCATATCTAGTCATGAACACCGTTTTGTACTTATCATCGGGGTGAACCTCTATCTAGTGGTATACTGACTTCAAGCCTATCTTGGTGAAGTACTTGCAACCCTGTACCCGATCTAACAGATCATCTATACGAGGCAGTGGCTCTGCATTCTTCACAGTAACGACGTTAAGACCCCTATAGTCAATGCACATTCGAAGTTCTCCCTCTTTCTTGGGGACAAAAAGAACAGGTGCTCCAAATGGAGACGAACTGGGCCTAATCCACCCCTTTTCGAGGAGCTCGTCTAGCTATCTGCGCAACTCCTCCAACTCCTTGGGAGACAACCTATACACTGCTCCCTTGGGAGTCTTACTGCCAGACTCTATCTCAATGCGGTGCTGGATAGGACGCGAAACTACTCATGAAGGAGACTTTGACAAATCTGTGTACTCTTCCAACAGCTTGGCAATAACTGGTATGGTGGGTTCCTCTTTCTTAGGCTTAGTGATGAGCCTGACATAGGCTACAAAAACCTGCTCTTCTAATTGCCCCTTCTTTACTAGATCCACGAACGCGGGAGCACTGAGACAGCAATGTGCCAGAGGGTTATCCACTCCTCGCACATGAAATAGGCGAGCCGTCTTGATGTCGCCTAAAGGACTAGGAAGCCTACACTCATGCTCTCTTAAATGTAGTGTGGCTCATGCCACCTATCCCCAGTCCATACCTAGGACCATATTGAATGGGAGATTGTCTTCTACGAGGAGAGTCAGGAATGGAGAACTTCCTCTACTTTCCCATCTTTCTCTAGGCGGAAATACGCCTGGACTCCCTTGACGAAATACTCGATTCGCATAGTGCGGTTGTCTGCGAGGATACTGACTACGGGATTTGCTACCTTTTGGACTTTCATATTTAGCTTTAGTTTCTACAACGCTTTTCTGTTGATATAGCAATGGGTGGCCCCATATCTACTAGGCCCCTATTCTGCCTCTAAAGACTTCGACGTCTACTAACAATAGTTGTCCTTTGCCATCTTTCTTCATTTTGGCCCAGTCTGGCATCCTCTCCTTTAACTCTTCTGCCAATCCTGTGACGGAAGCGCCTAGAGAGACTCTAACACAAGCAGTCTCTGGACAACTAACTAGGTGCTGGCCCGCAACCTTTGCCATTAGGCTCATGTGAGTTGGGAGTTCATTTGTGGTGCGCTCACTCTTCTCCACATGGCCTAGGGGTAAGGGCAGTTGCGACCCCTACCGACGGTTGCCTTTTGCTGCTTCTGCAGCCGATCGTCGGGCATCCCTATACTTGGGACAATATTTGATGATATGCCCTGGGTCACCGCAGTAAATGCATTGACCCTCATCTATCCTCTTTTGCCAAACAATTCGTTCTAAATCCAGCATTCCCTAGGTCTGCCTTGAGGCAAACCAGGGTATCATTCACCCCACCTGGGAGGTGATCGACTAGAACGAGGACGGTTTGCCGGGGGACCTTGACCTCTTCCTCCCACTTGGCGGTTTCCTCTACCACAAATGCCGTGGCCGCCCTGTCCTTGACCACCAGAGGCCCGGCCCCGCCTTGGCCGCTTCCTCTACCTTGCGACCTCCCTTCGGCCACGACAGCAGCATAAGTCCTCCTCTGGCTCATGGCACTGTCCTCTTCAAGGCCCGACTCGATCTGGCTATATGGGACCTCTTCCATACCACCTTCGTCAAAAGTAAGGATCAAGTGATCCTTAGCCCTGACTTGGCCTGAGATGGTACGACCCTTCCACTTTTGACCCTTATCCAAGTCCTTATGCCAGAAAGTGGACACTAGCATGGACTGAGCTTCAAACGCCACTACATCCCTACTCAACGTATCGTAGGTCATGTTAGGCTGTTTGCTTTTCTCATAGAAGTGCCTGTGCAAACTTTCGGGCATGGCACGAAAGAACAACTGAACTAATTGGGGCTCAGTAACCCCATGGTCAGGGATAGCAACTAATTCGTCCATAACGCGTTTGAGTGCTCTGGCACGCTTCCATTGACGTGAATGGATTGTTTGCAGTTTGTCAGAAGCCTTAAGGCCTCTAGTGATATCTGCAAATCGATCACGGAGGGCTTTGAGGAATTCACTCAAAGGTGTAATGGCGGAGTAAGCGACCATATCGTTATCACATCTGGTGGCGCGGGCTAATGACCTGATGAAACTGGATGCCTCATCTCTAAGTGCCTGGAAGGTCACAAAGACTTGTTCCTCGGGGATGATATCATGGAGGTGGACATAGGAGTTTATATTTGCCTCCCGGTTATCAAAGTTCTCTCCCTTTTTCCCACAGTAGCCTTGACGCGCTCTCGACATGGGCGTGCTTCCTCCTCCTTTGGGGCCATTACCTTGGCAGCTTCTATAGCGCCTGTGCGAAACTTCTCTGTGTTATCTAATCGCGCCTGCACTTCTATGCCCACAAGTGTACAGACTGCAGGGTGATATCATGACCCCTCAGATGTCGAAATTGCTCTTGTTGAGCCCTCAACATGACCTCTATGTTTTGGGACATGAGTTCCACCTTTGCCTGTAGATCTACTTGTTCTCCCATATGCCCCCTCCTTTCCGCAGCCGCCCGCGATTCCTTCTCCGTTTCGTCTGCCACCTCCATTCACATCCTTCTTTCCCTTGTGAAGCACAATTTCCACTCCAATCTTTTTTCCTCGTCCATAGTCTGGCGGCGCAAGGGATTTCCCTCTGCTTGTAATTCCCTTATTACCACCTCCCATTCCACCTGGGGGACATACAACATAGCTTCCTCTTCTTCCCCCAGTGATAGATTGGCTACCCATTCGGTTACCATCTTCTCCAGCCTCTTATCTATTTCTTCCGTGCCACTTGACTCCCCTTTTTACTCTCCTCACGTTTCGCTCCAGGGGAGTCTCAACTTCTTCCTCTTCTTCTTCTTCTTCATCTACTAAGGCTGCGACTTCTTCTTTTTCTTTTTGCAGCCTTTTCAGCTCTTCTTCGAACTATTTCTCCTTCTTGGCCTTCTCTGCCAAGAGTGCCACCTTTTCGCCTTCTTTTCCAACTCCTCTTTTCTGGCCTTCTGCTCTGCCAGAATCTTCGCAGCCTCCGCTTCCTGCTCCTTCGTATAAGGAGCGGTCGTTGTACCAACCCTCGTCATGACTCTACACGAAAACGTGTGTCAGAAGCCAAGCAGAAACAGGAAACGCCAAAGGGTTCCCCACAGGGAGAACCCCACGATCAAGGAGTACATTGGGTAGTCATCCATGGTGAATGGCGCACCACAAGTGACTGTTCCACTCCTCACCACTTAGACCTACCCACAGACTGACTAGCTGACCCTCTAAGGACTACAGAATCCCTTTGGGATCCTGTCAACTATGGTCTCTAGCCTAGACCTACTGCTACGGCTGTCACTACAGTACTTCACTGCTGATCAGGAGGCATTTAAGGAGATCCCCCATAACTCCTTAGGAATTCTACAACGTCGCGAATAGGATGACGCGATCAGCAAGTCCTCTCAAGACTTGGACAGTCGGTTGTGCAGCCCACAACTCGGATTTTGGGCGAACCATGCCACACTGAGCAGCCCGTCGGTCTGTATCGGTCCTTGGGAGGGTTAGGCCTCCGGGACATGTCAATTGTCAGACATGGACAGCAGCCCGACTCAGCCCGTGTGGGTTTGGTCAACACAACTCTACGACCTCATGCACGGAGTCCTATCACCTGGACAGAAGTGACTCAATGCAGAAAGACGAGACAGACAGACTCAGCAAGTACCATGGGGTGAGTGCACATCCATAAGGCGAGGGGGTAGGCTGAAGGCTTGGCGAGATTATACGAACTCCAGCTGGGTCAATATCTGAGTCAACGGCCTTGGTCAACGCCAGTCAACGCTATGGTCAACGTCGATAAACATCCTGGTCAACACCAGTCAACACCTTGGTCAACGCCGGTAATACCTTGGTCAACGCTGGTCAACCTCCTTGGTCAACAGTGGTCAACCTCCTTGGTCAACGTGCCAGTCAACTCGACAAGCTCGGCTATGGCTGCCAACCCTCTCTCCTTCACCAAACCTTCACCTTCCTCCTTCTCTCTCTCCTCCCTTCTCTTCTTTTTCACCCCCGGCTATGGCTTCTCTCTCCTTCTTCGTCTCTCCTTCCTCCTTCACTTTCTTTCTTCCTCACTTGGTCTTTTTTTTTTTTTCCCCCTTTAACAGGTCCTTATGGCCCTGGCTTCATATCCATTCTGGGGAGCATCAGTCCGGTTCCTATTCCCCCGGCAAGTCAAAAGAATACATAGTTTTACCCACTCAACGCTTCCTTCCG
Organism: Chara braunii; assembly: GCA_003427395.1. NCBI lineage: Eukaryota > Viridiplantae > Streptophyta > Charophyceae > Charales > Characeae > Chara > Chara braunii. The sequence continues at coordinate 1,043,088 of BFEA01000376.1, forward strand.
TCTGGTCGAAGGAACCCTGACCAACATTGATTACTCCTTCTAAGGAGGATTGACTGTCAGCTTGCCCTGACCACTTGTTCCTCTCAAGCTTTTGTTCAGAGCCTGCCGAATGAGTCCCTGCAATGCGTGAAGAGTGGGGAGGTCCGCTCAGTGTTCTATTGCTCGTCCTTGTCCTTAATTGTGAGTCTGGTTTGCCTTGTTGCTGATACTCCTTCGGGGTCTTCTTGGCCTTCTGCTAGGGCACCCAGCAGGAGACCTTAAAGACTTTATGATTGTGCCTGGTGCCAATTCTTCCACCTCAACCTGTTGTCAACTATCGTCACCTTGCCCTTTAACAACCAGTTCCTCATGAAGGTTTGTTTCTTGGTTGCTTGTCCTTCTGGTTTGTGTCTTACAAAGTTGACTATTCTCCGCCATCTGCTTTTGATTTTCGTCTCTGCCATGCTTCGGAGTAATGACCACATTTCTTCCCTAGCCACCTCTGCACCCTCGATTGTCTGAGTGCATTTGCGTTTCCATATCACCCACAGTGCCAACTTCATGAGTAGGGTGAACCATACTTCCCTGCCGCCTGTGATGTTGTTGGGGATGTGAGTTAGGATTAGGATATAGAGAGGGGGAATGTCAGGGGGCGGTGAAGCGAACAGGATCGACCACAACTTGTGGATCTTCTTCCATACCCATGTCGCTTCTCGGCAGAAGGGGAGGCAGTGTGGGATGTCTTCGGGAAAGTTGTTGCTGCACATTGAGCAGCGGTCTGAGCTATCAGGGTGAGAATGTTTCCTTCTAGTATGTAGCCATTGGTTGACGGGAAGGGCTGCATGTGCTAATAGCTATTGCCAGTTGTGGATTCTGATTGGTCTGATGAGAAGATATTTGGTCCATGGGATGGTGATGGGGATCGTGTCATCTAGGTTCAGTATGCTTCTCCATTTCTTTGTCAACCTTGGATTTGGGTCCCTGGTTTGTAGTCCGAGGTTATACCCGAACTTTACGTCGTATTTTGTTATCGTCCTTGACTTTCCGGTGGCGCCCAGGTCCCACACCCATTCTTTTGGGTTGAATTCCAGCTCCTTAATGCTGAGTTCCGACTAGAAGATGATCCATGGTTTCCTGCGAGAGACTCTAACCTTCCTGAGAAGGTAGGTTTCTATTTGCTCGTTCTGTGGTATTTTGTTTAGGACCTCTAGTTCGTATATGTTGTGTTTGAAGATGCGGTAGGATATGAACTTGGCCTGGTAGTTAGTCGGGTCCGGTTTGATCACAAAGCGGTAGGCTCTTGTTGGTGGGGTCTATGTGGTGAGCAGTCCCCAGTCTCCAGGTTTCCACGTGTGTGGTGCTTTAAGGAGGGTCGTCCATGAGGGGGGAATGCTTTGAAGGATTTCTAACAAGTTGGTGTTGAGTAGGTGGCACCCTTTTAGGGGAGTGCGGAGGTCCTGTTCAGTTAACCACTCTTGTCGGTCCTCAGACCACAAATGTTTCACGTGTTGTACTCCTTTCTCCACCCAAGACATTGGCTCGGAACGTCCATGGACTGCCCTCTGTATCTTTAATCCAGGGATTGCAGAACAGGGGTTGTCTTAAGACTTCCTCTTTATTGCTCGGGGATCCTTTCTTTTCTGGCATCAGGCGGCGCCAGGCTTTCAGGATCGGTGACCAATAGGGGGCGGGCGTAGTGGGGGGTTGATTGGGGGTCAGGGGGTTGGTTCTCCTAGCAGGTCTTCTGGATTTGATTGTCGATTCCTTTGCCATGATCCAGAACAGGCCACTCATGTTCGGTGGGAACGCTACCGGTGCCGAATTCCTTAAGCTATCCACCGCCATCTTGGTCCACGGGAGGGCTTGTTTGGTGAGGATTTTGATTATCCATTTTATTTGGAGGGTGATCGCTTAGGGTCGATTATACCTAGCCTGCCTTTGAGTGGTTTCCTGATGACAGTTTGCCAAACCACTTTGTTTACGCAGGTGGTTCTGTTGGGATCGCTAGTCCACAGGTAAACCCTCGCTCTAGCCTTCAACTTCTTCAGGTCGTCATCGGGAGGGGGACCATATATAGGCCATGTGCCATAGAGTGGAGAATACTGCTATATTGATGATCAAGGCTCTCCCTAGCAGGGAGGCCTGGGCTTTGTTGCAGGTGGCAAGACGGGTTATTGCTCTGGCGATTAGAGTCTCTCCCATACCTTGCCAGATGCCATCTCTGTTAACCATAATGCCCACGTATCGGAGTGCTTGATCGCCTGTGGTCCATGACATTGGGGTGGATGAGTCTGGAGGTTGGGGGGGGGTGCCTTCTGCTAGCCACCATCCTTCCGTTTTTTACCAGTTTACCTTCATTTATGAGGCGAGTCTGAAGGCTTTCATAGCGCGGGCCAGGGCTTGGAAGGAGGAATTACTTGCGGAGGAAAGATGCAATGGCTTCCATTATGAACAAGAATATTGGGGGTGCAAGGGGGTCGCCTTGACGGACCGATCTCGATATCGGATAGGTTTTTGACAATATTTTGTTTATCTGTACCCTGCCCGTGGCATCCCCATAGAGCACTCTTACCCACTCTCTGAAGTTTGGGCCGACTCCCATCTTCTCCATACAACTGTGTAGGAAGTCCCAATTGACTTGATCGTAGGCCTTTTCAAAATCGAAGACTAGGATCGCCGCTTGCATCCGTTTTCCTGTGATCTTTTTGCAGCCTCGTTTAGAGCCATCACATTATCTAGAATAATGAGTTCTGCTTGGTCAATATGAAAACATTTGTCTGTTAGTTTTATGATTCTGTTTGCTAGAGCCTTTGCTAGGATTTTGTAGGGCGTTGTGAGAAGTGAGATTGGTTTGTAGTTCTTCAGGTCCTCCTTATCGCCTTTCTTGTAAATTAGTGAAACTACATTGGTGCTTAGAGATTGACCCAAGCCTGATTTTTCCCTGCTGTCATTAATAAAGTTCAGGAGGTCATTTCCCAGTATAGGCCAGAACTGGATTCAAAATTCTTTGGACAGGCCATCGATTCTTGGTGCTTTGTCATTTCCCCTGTGGAACAAGGCTGCGTGTAGTTCCCCTAGGGTGATTGGTTTGTCTAGGTCCTGCGTTTGTTGTTGGGTGATTGTTCTCTCTAGGTAGTTCATCATGTGCTGATGGGCGTTGATGTTCGCTGACTGGGGGGGGAGGTAGTTTTGGACTCGTAGAGGTCGGCGTAGAAAGATCTGGCTATTCTTACCATGTCTGTGCTGGCTGACTTTGTCTTCCCCTAGTTTGCTAGGTCCTTCAGTCTCTTGATCATGTTGTTCCTTGCATTGGCCTTAATTTTGGAGAAGAAGAATTTGGACATGGATTCATTCAGGGTGTAGTCATTCATTCGGGCGCGTATTTGTAGGCCCCTGAGTTCCCATCTTCTCCATTCATTTAATTCATCCTTGGTAGATTAGAGTAGGTCGTGGTAGAAGGAGTTGACAGGATCTGATGCGAGGTTGGTTTCAGCGATGTCGATAGCAATTTGCAATTTTTTCTTCCTGATCTTGCGTTCTGTTGCTATGCTTCTGGACTCTACTGAGACCGTCTGAGATAGGTCCGCATAGTTGTCTATGAACCACTTGTGCCTGTTCTGGCATTTCAACTCGTCCTGTTGTAAGAAAGCCAAGTTACATCTGACTGCCTCTGTCATGCGATCTGTGGAGAGAAGTGAGTTGTGTCTAAAAAAAACTTGCCCTTTTTCTACTGGAGAGTTGAGGTTGAGGAGCAGGTAGGTCGGTTTGTGATCGAGCCCCTTGAAGGCTGCTGTTGGTAGGATATCGACCTCCTTGATTGCTCCTTGCAACATGTCGGAAATTAGGAAGAAGTTGATCCGTGATAGTGACGTATGGCTAGATCGATTCCTTTTGACTAGGGCGAAGGCTTTCTTGCGTGGGTGGAGGATTCGAAAAGGGTCTACTAGGTCGAACTCCGTCATGATGTTTCTAAGGTGTGTGCTTGCTCGTGTGGGTCCCAGCAACGTTGCTCGGGAAATGCGGTCCAGGTTGGGATCCAAAGTGGTGTTCCAATCGCCTGCTAGATTAACGGTAGGGGGTTCGGGAAGAGTGATTTGATGTGGTCAAAGAAAGCAAGGCGTTCGGTTTCCGTGTCGGGGGCGTATATGTTCAGGATCCTCATCTCTTCCTCTTGCCATGTGATTTGGATCCATGACCATCTACCTTCTGCTGTGTCGCCTTCGCCGTTGCTTACCTGTCCTTCTGACCAGATTTTGGAAGTAGTTGGTATGAGGATAGTTGTGCTGCGATTGCTTTGGTCCGCTTTGTTGGACCACATTGTGAAAGGGCATCCACCTAGGTTTTGTTCCACAGTCCTCTTGATTCTGGTGTCATTGGTGAGGTTGGATACATGGGTCTCGTGTAGAAGGATGACGTCGGGTTTGGACTTTCTTTTGTCTGTGAGACCGAGTCTGATGTCCTGTAGTTTGTCGTCTTCAGTGAGAATGTTGCCCAGGGCGTTGACGTTCCAGCTATGGATCGTCAGTCCTTTGGCTTGCCCGTCTACTCGTACTGTCCCAGACTGATTCTCGTTGCAGTCCATTAGATTTCATCTGACGGGGTGCTGTGTTCAGATTTTTTTTTATTTTTTTTTTTGCTTGATTGGGGTGGACGTTTGTTGAGCAGGATTGATAGTTGGAGGTTTGATATATCTAGTCCACGACAGTCGGGTTCTCGCTGCCCTCGCTGATCTCTTTCCCCGGAACTGAGCTGAGACTGTATGCCCCCACGCTACCTTCAGGTAACGTCGTGGCTCCAGTCTCTGCTCCTTCCAGGGGAATCCCGTCGGCCATCCCGTAGTCTTCGTCGTCAGCTATACTTCCCTCGTCGTCATCGGGCTCCACGTGGAGCGCCATGGCTTCGTCTTGTAGGAGTGTTCTGAGATGAACATATGGGACCTGATAATGGAGGCCAAGGAGACCGCCATGACCTCTGTCGGGCACATCTTGCCTGCAAGAGTGTCGTACGGCAGCGCTGTCACAGTGTTCCATGCTCTCCATATCAGCCCTTCGTGTAATCTGGCTTTCTCGTCCAGTTTCACTATGATTGGCTCGAAGGACTTGGCTGTGTCGGGGTCCTGCTCTGTTTCGTCTGCCTTCTCTGCCTCGGCCGCTGGGACTTCATAAACGTCTGCAGGGAATTCATCGGGGTCTTCTTTCTCACTTCCGGTCCCTTCCTTCTTCTTCCTCTCCGTGTCCGAGCTCAGCGGCTATGGCCGCCATTGTTCTCCTTGAGCCACAACAACCAATCTTGTATCGCTCCTCTCTCTCTCTCTCTCTCTCTCTCTCTCTCTCTCTCTCTCTCTCTCTCTCTCTC
>BFEA01000376.1:1175889-1186047 GCA_003427395.1 Chara braunii
GACGACGACGACGACGACGACGGCGAAGAAGAAGAAGAAGAAGAAGAAGAAAAAGAAGATAAAAAGAAGAAGAAAAGAACGAAGAGAAAGAAGATGAAGAAGATAATTGGAAGAAGAAGGGGAAGAAGAAAAGAGTAATAATTAAAATTAAAAATAAAAATAAAATTGTCGTCGATTACTTATCTGCGCAGAGGTAGCAACGACGATGTCGAGGATGGCATGGCGCGGCGACGAGGACGACGGGCACGGCGATGGTGACATGGCACGACGACGACGATCGCGGCGGTGACGATGATGACGTGGCACGACGATGACGATGATGACGTGGCATGGCGGCGAAGATCACGACGATGACGTTGATGATGGCCAGGTGGTGATGGCGAAGCAGGGTGGGTCGGGCGGGTTCGAACCGCTCCGATATCAGTGTGACGGGACTGAGGCAACGAGGCTGGGAGAGAGAGGGAGAGAGTGAGAGTACACACACACACTCACTCAACTCGACGCAGACTCGACACGACTCGAGGGACGCAGACACGAAGTGGCAAAGTCGCGTCAAAGTCTTGGATTTCCGAACACAATGTCAAAGCAAGTCACACTGAGTACGAGTACAGCAGAGAACAGGTACCAGACTGCCCCGTACCGTACGGGGAGCCGATATAAGTACCGGTGACATGTACGGTACCAGGGGCAATTCTGCAAAGGCCCCGGGGGCAGAACTGAAAAATGCGGTATTTGAAAGTGGCGCCCGAATTGCAGCATGGCGCCAGTTGTCCAAAATCCTACGGTACCAAAGGAGGGGTTTGGAAAAAGGGTGCCAGGCCGAAAACGGGATGCAGCCGAAACAGCAAATAGATAGACCAGGGATCAAGCCCTGGCGGAGTCTGTAACAAGGGAAGGTCCCAGCAAACAAAACAAAACAACAAAAAAAACTATGCCAGAATTTTATTTTTTATTTTTTTTGGCCCAGCCGGACAAGTGGCCCCGGGCCACTTTGGTAGCCTAGATAATATGGCAGTACATGGTTTAGACTTGGTTCAGCTACAGTGCCATAGAGTCATTTTATATGCCCCTCCTCTGCCATCAAGGTTGCGAAGCCAGCTATACGCTTGGAGGACTGATATGCAGAGGTGAACAGAGGGGAGATCAATCGGGCACAGGGAACGGGTAGTAGATTGAATCCAAAGACAAATCAGGGCATGTACTTACGTGAGTGTCACTGCAAGTGGCAATCCTTCTGGCACAGAGACAACAACAATCGTGACCTGCAAAATGAGACCACGCACTGAGACATTCAGTTATACAATGAGACATCTTCTTCTTTTTCTGTTTTTTAAAACACATGTGCCCCTTCTATTCTTGGGGGCGTCAGTCCGGTTGCTTATCACCAGCAAACACGTTTATACAGAAAGATAGAAAATTGATCCAGAGGAAAAGTGTCAGCCACCCTTCTAACTCTAGCCGCTCACCCAAGGGGAGGGGCTGCCCAAAGGCCACTCTCCCCCCGTACCATTGCTCATTTGCCAGGGTTCACTTGCTGGCATCTTCTATATCCATCCCTTCCATTTCCATCATGCTGCACAGCAAGGCCCTACATTTTGTGAACACTAGGGTAACATGACTCGTGTATATTCTATCCTGATAAGAACGACCCTTGTGGGTTTTCTTTTCCTCACAAACTTTGTGGAATGATTGTGAAACCAGAAACATCTAAGACAATTTGTTATTTTCTTTTGTTTTGTTTGAAATTATGAATTTCGTATTTAAAGGTTGGAAACCGGGTCCAGCGTCCCTTACAACAATGGGGCAAGCCTACTATCTCAGCTGGTGAACCCTCAGCATGCCGCAGGAGGCCATGGGAGTCCCACGTCTTCCATCCGGACTTATTGTTCCCACCTGTTATATGACTATTTTTTTAAATGTTTGGTGCAGCACTTCCTTTTCTGATGTTGGTGTTCTTATGAATATCTTTTGAAATGGTTGGTGCAGCACTTCCTTTTGAAATGGTTGGTGCAGCACCTCCAGAGGTTGATGAGAGTTATCCAATGTTCTCTTTTTTTGCTTGTGGAAGGAGGTCAGAGAGTAAATCAGTGTTGTGTTCTTAGCAAGGCACATGTGTTTGTGTGCGGCCGCATGTAGGCAGGTGTACGCTGTCAAAGACAACCTACATGTAGGCATGCAGCTCAATTTCACAAAATACTAAAATAGTAGTTGGGTAGGGAAGTTCAACATGCCTGTAACACGGTTCTGAATTATAATTGAAAATTGTCAGTTGGATCATCACATGCAGCACAAAAGATATACAGAAATAAAGAGGCCGATGAACACACCCAGAACAAAAACAGATTTTAAATTTTAACATCATTTTATCAGATATTCCATTTTTTGTCAAAGATTCAAAACTTCTGAACAGTTTTTTCTTCCCTTTATTTTTAAATCTGAGATGGAACGGTTCCGCTTAAAAGTCTGCAAACATTGGGGGGGTTCCAGGGGGGAGGTGCGGTCGAGTGGATCAGCCCTCTCCTGCATGCACAGTTCTAGGGCTCTTCTGACTCCTGTGTGACGCAAACCGGCGGGTCCCTGAACCACGGATGAGGGAGAGAGAGGTAAGCTCCAGTCATCTCCGAATGGACTCCTGGGTGACGCGGACGGGAGGGCCCTCGAACCGCGCATGCTGGCAAGGGCTGATGGGCTCTATACAGCGCGAGGATCCAGGTTGGATTTCCTCTTTCCGCAAATTGAAACGATAAAATCCAGCTCAGTTGTTTTTGGGAAAACGACGGCTGGAGGATAGGGAGGGGTATCCCATCACCTCCTTGACCCCTCTAAACTCCAGAGGTGGCCCATCTACTGGCCATTCGACCCTCCTTCAGTTTTGGCGCACAGCCATTAGGTCTTGCCCATGGCTCTCGTATGTCCCATCATAAGGGGGGTGCCACATAGAGTAGGCAAAAATTACACTGGAGTAAATGTTATTGCAAACGTACCGTGATCGAGAAATAGTGAATGATTTTGTTTGCAGTCTCCTTGCGATCGTCTAGTTGACCTTTTATGCTGTACCTGCACACTAACAAAAGGATAGCAACTCAGAGAAAAGAAAAATCTTACCCTTTCCAGACATTGGCACACCTGTTCATGGGGACAATCTTGCTGAAGTTGCTCTACATTTACTTGGTCTCAAACTCTCAGAGAGGATCTTGAGTTCTTTGTGTGCATCCGGGCAGCATCCCATAATATTCCCCTACCTTTTTTTCCCCCAAAAAAGGCAGGCCCTTATGGTCCCGGCTCCTTATCCATTCTGTGGAGCATCAGTGCAGTTCCTTTTCCTCCAGCAAGTCGTGCATTACAACATCAACACCCACAAGCTTTCCTTCCGTTTGTCCGAAGGACCCCTGACCAGCATTGATTACTCCCCGTATCAGGAGGATTGACTGTCAGCTTGCCTTCTCATGAAACCCTCTCAGATTCCACATTAAATCTGCCATATATAACTCTCATAAGAAGAATCCTGAGTCCGCACTTTACACGCTGTCTGTAGCTGCTCTGGACAGCCTTGGCCCCTGCTCTTCTTCCCCTCTTGATGATGCCTTCATTTATCACCATCCCTGTCGTGTAGGACTCAGAGACCGCTCATGTGGGATCTCTTGTCTCCCCTGTGTTGCATCGGAGTTATGCCAATCTTTCCAACACAGGTTGTTTGCATGGATGCCTTCCACCTTGTAGCACATTTTGGCTGAGTAATCTGAGATAGGTATAACGTTACTGCTTCTTCTGTTCTTTCCTATCCTCCACCCCCATTCTACTGGACCAAACTCCACATCCTGGATTGACGAGCTGATCTGAAAAAAGGGCTTGGGCCATTGCTCCATGACTCTTATCTTGCGTAGAGTGTAGACATTCAGGGTGACTTCTTCTGGGTCTTTACTACGAGCGGGAACAAGAGTTGATACGGCAGATGCGAGAAAACGCGGAGAATGGGCCGTGCCGTATCACCCCTAAAACAGAGAAGGCGCTGATTATAGGGGAGCCTGGATTCCGGTGCAGGAAGAGAGGCTTATGGTGGAAACCATAAGAGGAAGGCACGCTGCGTATGCCTTCAGTGATGATGAGAGAGGTCGTCTGGACGTGGATATAATCTCGATGATCAGGATACACACCGTGCCTCACGAGCCATGGAACTTGCGAGGTGCACGGTATCCTAATCCAACTGATGAAGAAAAGGTAGTCAAATACCTTGATGGAAAAATCCGCACACATGTGGCAGATTACTTGAGTGGACCGTATGCATCCCCTTGGTTTTGCTTTGTCAAACCCAATGGGACCTTGAGGTGGGTACAGGATTTGCAGCGCTTGAACGCTGTAACAGTGAGGGACGCAGGTGGTCTCCCCAACCCTGATGCGCTTTCAGAGGCCTGCGCTGGGAGGGCGATAATATCTCTCATAGATTTATATTCAGGTAACGACCAATTTCCTGTATACCCATCTGACAGACCCATGACGGCTATGCATACTCCTCGAGGGTTGATCCATATGAACATCGCATCGCAAGGGTGGACGAATGCGGTTGCCATGGTCCAGAGGCACATGGTGAGGGCAATGCAGCCCATAAGTCCTCACATTACGCAGCCTTATATTGACGATCTGGCCGTGAAAGGGCCTAAGGAGAAGGATGAGCAGGAGGTGAGACCGAGAATCGGGCGCTTTGTCTGGGACCATGTGCAAGACTTGTGCAGGGTCCTGGACCTACTAAAGGAGCATAACCTCACTGCCAGTGGGCCGAAATCGAGGCACTGCATGAGCGGGGCCACTATCTTAGGGTTTGTGTGCGACGAGAGGGGTCGTCGACCAGATACTAAGAAGACCAACAAGATCCTCGAATGGCCAACACCGTTCGAGACTATCACAGAGGTAAGCAGCTTCCTGGGCACATGCGGATTCTGGAGGATCTTCATAAAGGGGTTTGCGGCGAAGACTGAGCAATCGCGAAAGCTTGTGCGTCAGGGCAAAGATTGGGAGTGGGGAGATAGGTAAGAGTCGGTAATAGAAGGTCTGAAGAAAGAATTTGAGGAAGGAGGTCTAGTACTGGGGGTACCGGATCATGCAGCGGTGATGACCAAACCTTTCATTGTTGAAACAAACGCAAGACCAACTGCTTTAGGAGGTGTGTTGATTCAACAAGATCCCAATGGAGAGGAACGACCGCTAAGGTTTGAGAGTTGGATGCTTAATACAGCTGACAGGAACTACTCTCAGTTTAAGCGTGAAACCTTGACAGTTCTTCACTGTTTAAGGATTTTCAGAGATTACCTCTTCGGCAACAGGTTTGTACCGAGGGTGGACCCGACTGCTCTAGTTGGGTCTCTCAAGAACTTCGCTCCTTCGGATCCGACTATCGCCAGGTGGCTAACATACATCTGGATGTTCGACTTCGAGTTGGAGCGGATTCCGGGGAACAACAATAGAGCGGATGGGCTGAGTCAAGTCGACTGGGACAAGAATAGCCAAGGAGTGATCGAGGATACTCCACCAGTCGACGGGTTCCTGGACAGTGAGGAGGATGTGAGACTTCACATCAACTCCTGGTCATTGGCCGTGGGTAACTATGTTACTCCGAGGCGACCTGTGTGGCTTGCGCCACCAAGACATGTACAACGACCAGACCTAGTCCTTAAGCCCTATATTGAAGAAGACTCTTGGGGAATGCCAGGTGTGGATTGGATGATGGATCTGGCCTTAGCAGGCAAGTACCAATTACACGAGGACCTGCTAACAATTGAGGATGGGGCGCTGCAGGTAGGCAAGCACGAGAAAGTGATAGGTGGGGTGTATCTACTGGCAAATGCGTTGCTTCAGGAAGAGGTGGTCAGGAATACGGTGCAAGGTCAGGAAGAGGGTGATAATGTGATCCACGAGAGAGAAGACGACGATTTTGAGGAAGGTGAGATTAAGGAAGCGTTTCGAGCAGAGGAATATGAGGGAGTATACCTTGAACTCGGAATGCTTCTTTCATGTGAAATGAGGGAACGGGACGCTTGCGCAAGAGTTCTGAAGATGAGGCCGAGCTTTCTAGCGAGGGATGGCCACCTGTTCATGAGAAGCAAAGGGAAGGCTCCCAGAAGAGTAGTCTGCGGCGTCGCTCGCTAGATCGACGTTATGGCAACACTGCACGATGGTACGGCGGGTGGTCACAAAAGCACGGATACGACATACCTCAAGATACATGAACTGTACTATTGGGATGGCATGAGACAGATGATCGATGATTACTGTAAATCCTGTGTACCATGCCAGGAGCGATCCTCTCTTAGACCTAGGGAGCTGCTTTACCCAAGGTATGTTCGTGAAGTTGGAGCGGTCGTACACCTGGATGTGTTGGCAATGCCGCTGGGAATATAGGGAGTTACAACTTTATCTTTGATGCGCGGGACAACCTCTCTGGATTTGTAGATGGCAGGGCCATTCGCACGAAGACTGGGGAGACGCTGGCCCGATGCATTGAAGAATATTATCTCCGTTACCCCTTTGTCTCCAGGTTTGTGATGGATAGAGGATCCGAGTTTACCTGTGCGGAAGTAAAGACTCTTTTGAAGAAGTATGGGGTAATCGCCGAGTACACTACTGCGGCGCACCCTCAAGCTAATGCACCTGTGGAGAGAGGGCATAACACCATCACAAATCTTCTTGCCAAATGGACCGATGGTAGACCCAATCAGTGGCCGAATTTTCTAAGGGTCGCTTTCTTCGTGGATAATATTACTGTCAGGAGAAACACCGGCTATGCACCGACCACATTATGGTATGGCAGGCACGCAACGTTTCTTATCGAGAGCTTCCTGAAAACTTGGAGACGGGAAGACCTCGAGACTAATCTGACGTTTGAAGAACTGCTTGACTCAAGGGCACATCAGATTGGCGCTATAGAAGACAGGATTGAGGAGGCGGCCAGTAGGACGGCTTACAGCCGTACCAAGGACAAGTTCAAGTGGGATAACATGGCAAGGGTAAGGAGAGAACCCCTCAAGGTGGGACACATTGTGCTGCTGTATGACTCATCCCTGGAGAAGCAGTGGTCACAGAAGTTAGACAAGAGGTGGTTGGGACCGTACAGGGTCACCAGGTGTGGTGAGCATGGAGCCTACTAGATTGAGGAGTTGAATGGGACGGCATGGGAGGACTGGGTGTCAGGCTCGAGGCTGAGGAAGTTTGTGGCTCAAGACGAGGTGAGCATGGACCGCACCAGTTAGAGTCGCTTTCTGAGCACGTTATATAGAAACATTAATGTAAGTAGAATGTATAGGCTATTGTCCTCAGTAAAATAGCGTGACAGGTTGTGACTTCCTGGCTAGACTCGTGTATGTATGCATACGTAGATAGGCAGATAGTTGGGATAGCTGTGGGAGGGCTATATCTGTCTCCTGTTGTGTCTATCCAACCTGCTTACCCTCTGTGTGCTCTTGTTTGTCTCCTTCTTGTTGTGCAGGTTTAACACCGCTTGGGGCAGCCATGCCAAGAGGGAGGGTAGGGGCAGAGCTAGTGGAAACCCCTCAGGAGGCGACCAGATAGAGGGCCTTGAAGGGGGGTCAGGAATCGGCTATGCCTCAGGATATGCCTCTGGTTGCAGGCCTACGAGACGCATTGGGATCTTGGGCCACTGGTTCGGGGCCAGAGGGACGTGTCGGCGAGCAGGTGGTGCCAACAGACGAGAGAACAGTCTGCCCTACTTCCCCAGAGGTCCCACTACAGGAGGTCACGAGCAAGATCTCAACAGTCCCGTCATCAATACCTTCGCAGGAAGGAGACAAGATGTCGCAGAAGAAGATTGGCAAATGCTTCTACTATAAGAAGGGCAAGCATCAATCTAACGACTGCCCCTAGAGCCTCAAGGACGACACAAATGGTTTGACCACCAGAGAGTCATCTGGAGTATGGAGAGATAGGAATGGAATCCTGGTACCTAAGACTTGTGATGGGGTGAGGGCGCAGTTGTATAGGCAGCTGCAGGAGAGCATGAGTGATCAGGAGTAGGATTTTCTAATAAGGTCCGGAAAGGTCTGAGTTTAGTATGCGTGAGGCATCTCTGACCCTCTGACTGATGGTTACTTGTATATAGGAGGATACATGGAGGATTGGATCAGACCCATGTGCATCAGCAAGTTGAACCAGTAATAAGATGTATGCTTTCGCGTTATAGACTTTTTGTACATAAGACAACACTATGTGTAATTCTGACTATTTTTCTCTTTTTCGCTAGGTGTGGTGTGGAATGTTAAAGACCTTTGTGTAAAGTTATGGTTTTCTTACCATCTAGAGTAGAGTGACGCTCATGAGTAAGGAGTGACTATCGATTTCTGATACCTTGGTACCCGGATACCTTGATTCTTTGTTGGATACTATGATCCCTTGTTGGATACCTGAACTCTTTGTACGATACTGATTTTTTTTTTGATAAGGACGGATCCTTTGCTCATTGCAGGGCCCCATATCCTGTGTGCATATGTGAGTCATAAACCTTGTCTTTTTGTTGTGTATGGTGTGTCACACTCACTCTCAGTTTGTGGACTTGCCCATGTGGATGATGGTGTGATGAGAGATGAATGTTATGAAATGAATTGATCTGCGGTTTCTTCCGCTATACTTGCGCATCCGGGTCCTAGTGACAAGTGGAGCCCAAAGTATACTGGGAGAGGGTGCCCTTCATATTTTTGAGAAAGAGCTGGCATAATGTGTTTTGCACGGATGGAGTGAGGATGTATGGAAAGGTCACAGCCAAGGTTGTGTCTTCTGTGTGGCTCGGAAAAGAGAGAGGAAAGCCCAATGGCCAATTGGACCTTCTTAAAAGGATGAAATTTGTGAAGAGCACTCAAAAGAGGTGCTATAGTGATGATAAAATTTTGTGTGTATGTAAAGTCTGACAAGGAAAGGCCAAGAGGTTTGTGAGAATAATGGATGGAAATTTCTGGCAATTATGATGGAACTTTGGGAAAATATTTTGAGAGATGTCCCTAAAGGACGTATGACCTTGCCTACTCTTGATCGTAGTGAGGGAGGCACGACCCTGTGGAATTATTGAGGATTTGGTTGAAATGGTTGAGAAAGGCACTATCCCTCCACGTAGTCCCGTGGGCAGTTGGTATGTGATCCTTTGATTGTTCTCAAAGCTTTGGAAGAAAGTGTCAGACCACAATGAGGTCAGTCAAAGGGACATATTTTGTGAGGCCAAGCTAAGGGGCTATACCTAGCATCGATGGAACTGTAGAACCTAACTCCCAGCGAGGGCCGCTGACCGCCACAACCTGGCAGCGGGATTATGGCTTGCCAAAGGTTAAGTCTTGAAGGGTCGGCCACCCGGAGAGGTTTAGCTAGAGGGAAGGTCATTGGGGTCGATTAAGTCAAGAGTCGGGACCCTTCGGGGTACCAAGATAGGAAGAGTTGCTTATCGTTGCGTAACCAACAAGGGCACCATCGTTACATAACAACGCGGTGGGTCGTGGATTCGGCGTGATCGACCGTTCCATGGTGGGCCAAGATGGAGACCTGAAGCCACCTGTGTTAGACTCCAGGATGGCCGTTCATTATGATTGGATATCTAAGATGGTAGTATTACCATTTGGGGACTAAAGATGCCCCATATTTTGAGAGGTCTCGGTTAGGGCCCGCGTCCTAAACCCCGTACGCGGGACGATGACTAAACAGGACACCCAACAGTGAACCGGCAGATGTCTACGACGAAGGGTGAGGACTATCAACCTACTACCTTGGAGCGGGTAGTACGCTGTAGTATGGAACAAAGTATCCCCTAACTCCGAGGCCAGGACGTGGGAGACCCAGGTTGAAACCCTGGCAGAGGAACGCCGTGACGGGAGCAAGTTGATAAGAACACCTCGAACGGAATCGAGCCGGTGAGTCGGAATGGTTACTTCCTCGTCAGCAAATGTGGTTGTGTTTATAGCTTTGATTGTTCGACGTGACGGGGACGTTGTCGAGCGCATCGATCCGGCACCGCACGAGGCAGCGCGAGACCCTCCCGACAGCGTCACGCAGGAGTTGGATTAAATCCTTCGTCGCAAAATATACATGGAGCTTCCGCAAGCCGCTCCAACCGAGTGCGCCAACCATACCTCCCGCGAGCCCCTAAGACAGGGTAGGGCCTACGCGAGGCAC
>BFEA01000376.1:1186142-1208234 GCA_003427395.1 Chara braunii
TCACCTCCCTTCGGTGGGCGTATCCCCGCCGAGCTACCAGTCCACAGTACGAAAGCTAATCAGTTGCAATCGCAGAGGTGGACCAGCCGAGGGCGTTTCTCGTTCGCTGTAGCATAGGGGGTACGCGCGGTAATACGCCTCTATCGGACCCGCACGCGAACCGAAATCCTGGGGGGGCTGAGGTCCCAAGCGCGACTCGTCGCCGGTCGACTAGGACGTATCCCACTCACCACGCATACACCACTTCACAAACGCAAAATAAAACACACACACACACATACACACACACACATCCAACAACGCGACAACACTCCTAGTCCCTTCAGTAGTCATCCCATAACTTTCCGATGCGGAAATCGAATAGGAGTCGCGCGCGAGACTTAATATAAAACCGCGCAGACGTAGGGCTAACTCATATCGACTTGCAATGCAAGTGTACGCAGGCGGTCACAATGATGACGTACTATGTAGTACCCATACTCAGGCGGTCCTCATTAACCTCGAGGGTCGCATTCGACACTCAAGTGTCGGATGACACGCGCTTTGAGGGTTAATCTCTCGACGACACACCCTCTTCTGCACCCTGTGCAGAGTGGGTGGTACACAGGTCCATACCTGTGGTGGCAATTGTTTCTTACTGCCCTGGAGATAGGCCCCACTCCAGGCCTGGACAAAAGTCAAGGGGTTTGACTTTGACGGCTACCACGGACTACAACGTCCAACTATGTAAATCTTTAAAAAGCAAAAAAACAGTCTGAAGGCCCCCCTACCCCAAAAGTCATAACCTTGGGTGCCCTCTTTGGTTGGTACCGGCGGCCTATAATAATCCCAAACATTCGTGCATACATGCGAGTCCCTTGATCTCATAACTTTTGAGTATTAGAACGGCGAAACGTCGCGCGAAGGGTTCTGCTATAAAGTCGCGCGGGTGCAGGCCGGTTCTATACCAACCAACGATGCTAGTCATACATGGTAGTC
Source organism: Chara braunii (assembly GCA_003427395.1). Classification (NCBI taxonomy): domain Eukaryota; kingdom Viridiplantae; phylum Streptophyta; class Charophyceae; order Charales; family Characeae; genus Chara; species Chara braunii. The sequence goes on from BFEA01000376.1 coordinate 1,187,121, forward strand.
GCGGATCCGGCCTCACGATATTGAATGGATGAAGGAATACATCGTGAGGACCCCTCACGATATTGAACTGCTGAAGGACATGTCGTTCAGCCCTTGCGACATTTCCGCCCTCAAGGTTGGGTGTTTCGACGGGCAAGGCAGATAGGCTCTGCGCGAGGGAAGGCTCCTCCTCTGCAGAGCCTAGGGCTTGGGATGTCCTGGACAAGGACCTTGAATCCCAGCCCAGGACTAACGTCCGACTAAGAAACCCCCAAGAAGCAAGCAAGAAAAAGAAAGGGTCTCCCCTATGCCTCTCAGGCTTAACCTCTGAGTAGGCTTTTAGCACGGGGCCCCTTAGGCTACGCATGCATCCATCCCGGGTACACCCATGTATGCATATATAAAGGGGTAAGCATGTGACGATCACTTCTCACAGTCTCAGTGGGGTTCCTCACAACCATATGTATATATGTGATCGCAGGCAATCAAATCCAGAGTCTAAGCCACAACACACACCTGCAATCACATCACAGAGTCAAACAACAGTCCACACACTACACGGAGTCAACCCCAACCATCCTCGACACTCATACCCCTCACTTCAACCATGCAAGCCCCAACCTCCAACCAGCCAACCTTAATTAAATACTCAGTACCTTTGTTAAATGGCCATTCAATAAAAGTTCGGGTAAAACCTTAACAAAACAGAAAACCACCAGGGCTAGAGCCTTTTTAGGTCGAGTATTGAGGGTAAGTTGGAATTGAATCGTAAACCGACGAGTCGGCAACCGACTTGTTATCAATGATAACAGAAGACGATCCTCAAGGGATCGGGCTGAGCCTAGTCCAAGTCCTGAATCGGATCGATCAAGCTAGCCTGTAACACAAGACAAGTCAACGCCCAAAACTAAGCCTGTAAGTCCTATGGGGAATACCCTCTACATCGTCGGCTCACCCAAGCTCCAGCTAGCCAACCAGATCTAAGTCTACTTCTAGTTAGTGCCCACGGAAAAGGTAGACCTTTGGCTGGATCTCGTCTATACAGAGTGGATTGCTAAAATCTGCCACCTGTCAGAATATAATCTAAACTCCTTTAATCTAAGGGAATTTCGGCAGCGCTTCCCGTAGGAAAACTGCCTTTCCAGAATTTATACAGGTCCGAATATGAAAACCAAAGTAGCCTTTTGACTTCCCAAATTCAAATTTTGTTTAACTCCCTGAATTAGCAAAAATTTGGGCAGCACTTTCTTTAGAAAAAGGAGACTTCCCAGATTTCTACTAAGCCATATATGAAATCCAAATAAGTCGAGCTTTGGAAAGTCTAGATTTAACCAACTCCTTGGATTTGCAGAAATTCCGGCAGCGCTTCCCGTAGGAAAAGTGGTTTGCCAAGATTTATACAAGCCCAAGCATAAGAAAAGTCCTTAGAAAATGCAGAAATCGATCTAAGTAAAAAAGAACTATCTCAGAAAATGCAGGAATGGAATCTAACTCCTATCGCTCTAGCACGTGGCGAACCACTAAAGCGACTACCTATCGAACTGAAACTCAGACTAGGTAGTGATCTCATTCAGCCACATGCAAGCCAAACCACAAAGGTAAGTACCCTCACCAACCCCAAGTCGACTTAGCAAACAATAGTTCATAGTCTCTCAATGATTTAATCCCTTATACCCTGCTTACATAGGGCATTGAGGTTGGTCATTCGTCTTTGAAACAATGCCAACCCTTTGCCTTAGTTGTACACGAACAGGTTGCACAACTACTTTTCTCTTCGTTTGGCATCTGACTAAGCCATTCGTCTTAGAAACAATGCTTAGTCGCCCTAACCTGTTTAAATAGCCAAGTTATACATACTTCTTTGAGCTTAATCTTCATAAGTGAGCGTAGGGCTGAGCCATTCGTCTTAGAAACAATGCTCAGCCTGCCCAAGTTACCTTCAGTTATAACTCTTGATTATACTCTCTTCATTTGTGGTAAGGCTATAGTCAGACCATTCGTCTTAGAAACAATGTCTGGCTAACCTTGTTCTCATATACATATATACATATAGAACTAGAGAGAATCCTATTCGTTTGTTTTCATTATAGTCCTGTGGCCTCATACTTAGACCATTCGTCTTAGAAACAATGCCTAGTCCTTTGGCCTGAACCTCCCTCAGAATAAACAACCAAAGAGAGTTGAGCCATTCGTCTTAGAAACAATGCTCAACCCCCCTTTTCTCGGCACAAAAAAAGCAGAGTACTCTGGGTCAGGACCCAGAGACTGTTCTGAAACCACCCGAAGTAAACAGCGACCAAACCATTTGTCTTAGAAACAATGTCTGGTCCTTAAAAGTCAAGCAATCAATATCCTTCAAGAACAAAGTAGCCAGGCCATTCATCTTAGAAACAATGCCTGACGTAATTAAAGAAACACAGCAACCAAGCCATTCGTCTTAGAAACAATGCTTGGCCCTTCAGAAAACAGAACAAAACACAGCAGTCAGGCCATTCATCTTAGAACAAAACACAGCAAGACTGCCTTCCTCCCAACCTTCCCCCTGATGCAACCCCTTGTGACAATCTGCTTTCAGACAAACAAAAAAACTGAAACTGCCATTATACATGCATTCCTTTAGTTAGTCTGATTTGTGTCCTGAAAGTCAATCCAATGCACTACAGCCAACCAACACATAGGGGGATGTATAGGTAGGGGTTATACTGGGTTTATAAGGGAAAGCAATGATTACCTCTGAGTTCCCTGCCTCTATAACTCCTCTTGAGTTCCGGCAGAGCTCCCACAATCGGTGGGGCGAACCTCCCACTGAGGCCTTGGCGCGGATTACGGGTTGCAATCCCGCCTGCCACCTTCCTCTCAAAACCAATAGACTAGACTTGGAGTAAGAAGGGCAAAAGGAGATAGATTTGAGACTCTCAGATCCAAGAGGGGTGCACTCAGACTCGCGTGAGAGGGCCTTGAAGTCTTCAGCGCCTGAGGCCCCCGCAATGATGGTCAAGTGTAACAGCTTGGTCGGCTCCCAAAGTCAACCAGCGGAATCAGACTCTCATGATAGACTCCCAATCGCAGCGATACCCCCCCCCCTTCCGCAGGCTCAGCCACTTGCCCGCACCTCCCCTCGGTCTGAAGCTGCTATACGGCCAGCTGTAGCAGCTGGTAATAGCCTGCAGTAGCGTGCGGTAGCATGCAGCAGGCAACAACAGGCCACAATCTGTGCAGAGTCTACAATAATAGTAGCCTTCCACAGCCTGTAGTAGTCACCAATAGCCGGTCGCAACTAGCAGCAACCCCCCCAAAGCCTCACCCTGTCGCCTGCACTCTTTAGCATCAACAACAACTGATACCGGATGCCGCCACCATGCGTAGCAGTGAGGTGCAGTGAGGTATCTGCTAAGTACAGTGGACAGGTAGCCCAAGAATCAACAGTTCTTACCCCGTGACACAGCCGCAGCCCCGCAGCCTTGGCCAGCAGCCTTTGACACAGCGTATGCCTCGTGCGCACGTGCGAGGTATCGTAGTACGGTAGAGGGCACGCCCCGAGGCTCAGCAAGGATACAGCCAAGCAGCAGAGCCCGTGACTATGGGGCAGCCCGGGCGCTACTGTGGTTAGAGTGCCCAATGATATCGGCTTTGGTGGTGCCCACGACAGTCTCGTGCCTCGTCGAGGAACCAGGTCCAGTCACAGCAGCTACTTCCAGCCTCGTCGAGCTTGTGGTTCGGGGAGTGCTGGCCACAGCTAGAACCCGGTTGCGAGTTAAGGCTCGACTCTCGCTCATGCTACAACAGCCCACAATGCAGCCTAACTAGCTGCTCAGACAGTGGCATGCACACCTCGCGTGTCCTTCTTCATCATATGGAGGTGTACGCCAAACTAGGCAGTGAAGCACAGGGGGCGAACAGTAAGTACGTTAGTGCAGCGGGCATCCGACAGTCTGCACAGTCGTACCTGGTAGCGGCACAGCAGTCTGCCGTAAGACACAGCGACCGCTATCCTAGTAAGGCACAGGAGCCTTGGCCCCACGGTAGGTACCACTAGACATAGTACTGGCAGTAACGCACCAACTTTGTTCAGTTGCCCGACGACCACAACCACCCTTACCCGCCCTCGTCGACAAAACTCGGTTGTGCACCCTCGTTCCGAACTTATGCGGGCCGCAATCAACTTCTACAGGTTGGCCCTCCCTCGGCAGGCAGGTACGGCGCCCCCCCCCCCCCCCCCCCCCCCCCCCCCCCCCCCCCCCCCCCCCCCCCCCCCCCCCCCTCTAGCTTTCTCTCATCCGCCCTACGCTCTGCGCAAGGCCGCTTTTACACAACCGTCGACAACGGCTGACTGTTGGTCACATACTTCGTTAGCTCCAGTGGCAACAACCCCAGAGTACTAGGGCGTCGTTCTCACAAACCGTAGTCAAAGTCAGCTATACATCTCGCATCATCGCCCTCCCCTCGTCCTTCTCTCTTCCTCAGTCTCTAATGTGCTCACGCTAGCGATAGGATGGGCCGGTCCGGAATGGATCTTCCGCTAGAGCAGGGGCAGGTGCATTCACACTGCCAACTTTTTCCTTCCTTGCGCGACTTATGTTCCCCGTACGTCCAAACTCTCTCTCAAATCCCTCGGCCTGACCTCCTCACCGGGCTCGCCAACCTCTTGAACCTCAGTCTAGGCTCTTCCTTTCCATAGGTCCGCCAAGGCTAGGCGCGACGATCATTTCTTCCTCCGACCGAAACCGCTCCCGCCATAGCCCCGGCGCACCTTCCTTTCCTCACAACTCCCCTTACGGTCTGTCTCGTGCCGATCCGACGGGGTCACCCACCCTGAAAACCCCCGGATCCCCCCCCCCCTTTCTTCTCCGACCCTCCTTTGATCAATGGTGCTCCGCTCTCTCTACTGCATCCAATTTCATCGCTGCCACCTTCCCTTCGCCCCCACCGAACTTGGCAATACCCGTGTCCAGGTTCATCCGCCCTCTACTAAGTCATATCTTACTGGCTCTCTCGCTACCACCCCCGCCGTCGTGCGATCAGTGTTGCGCTTCCATCAATCATCTCGGCTCATTTCCTCCCTTTTGCCCGCTGCCGCCCGTCGCTCTACTGCCCGACACCCAACTTCTCTGCTCACCAAACCATCGCTCATCGTTAGCTCTGCCGTGGCTCGTTGCGCTAGCGCATGTCACCCCGCTACCCATTCAACACTACAGGGTCTGATCGGCTTTCAGCCGCTAGACAGGACAATCGTCTGTCCGTCGGACCCCCTCCTAGCTTTATGCGTGTTGCCTTCGCGCAGGGGCCAAACTAATCTTCCTGGTACCGTAACAGGCGGCCCGGAGCTCACTGCAACAACGCCCGGCGGCCCCTTCGACGCCTGAGCAGCCCTCGGCAGTTCAGGTGCTTGGTTTCTTTCGGCCAGTTCCGACATTTCGGTCCGACCGCGGCCTGCACCCCGATGGCGCTGTGCTTTGTCCCGAGGATAATCGGGACTCCTACCCAAAACACAAAAAATAAAAAATAAAAAATGATAAAAATAGAAATAAATGGAAAAACAAAACATATAAAAATTAGGTTCTTCGACGGCGGACTACTGGTTGCTTTTGCTAGCCCCGTGGGTCGGGCCCGCCACCCCTTACCAACAAAAGCTGAGGGGGATAGCCCTAGCGGCCCTCTACCCCTCGGGTCTCTCCTCGCTGCTCCGCTGCTCCGCCGCTCCCTCGCCACCGCCTGCTGGCCTTGAACCTGCACCCCCGTAGTGATAACCCGATGCCATAACCTATAGGGCTAAGCCCAAGCCTGGGATCAGCAGGCGCCAAATCCCACATAAAGTAGTGCAGTCCAGCGCCAAAGGCTGGAACATGAGTGGAGGCTCACTCCCTCCTATAAACAGGCGTGCGGCCGCTAGGTATTCGTGCCGGCCTCCTCGACTATACCACAGCCGTACCACAACCGCCGCCGGTCAAGCACGGCGAGCGGGTGACGACCTACCAACCCCTAGCCTAATCCGAAAGGCGAAGTCAAGGGGGACATCTAGCCCGACAACCAATCAAAGGGGTAGAATCACACGCGCGCCTTGAAACTGCGCGCCCACTCACCCTACCTACTTAGACGGCCCTCGCCCGTACGCAGGTAGCCATTTGGAAACACAGGCCTGAACCAACGGCCCCTCTGTCACTTGCAAAAACCAGGGCGGATACCCTTGTAAGGGTATTCGTGCCGACAATGTCACTCAATAAGGTCCAGAAAACTGTCGGCCCGAATACCCTTACAAGGGTATTTGGGCACATTTTTGCAGCTTAAAGGAAGTACGCTTTGGCGATATCTAGGGGCTCGTCCCATTTGTGTTGATTAGAGAGTGTGTGAGCGCGCACTTTGTGGGCGCACGTTAACTTGACCAAACACTTGATCAAGGAAGACCGTGAGATGCCGGTAGAGCAAGTAAGTGCTAGACTAGAGTTTTTGAGGCGGTCGCAACCTCGCATGCACGGGCAAAGTTATGGGCAGCGTCGCGTTGACCAGGTAAGGTTGTGACTAGAGGAGGATGTTGTCTGACTCACTAGGGGCCGACGTCCCAAGGTCGCACCGTGTGAGGTTCCGTAGGTGCTAGGTTGACCAACCATCGTCGGTAGTAGGAGCCGCCGCTGGAGCTAAGTAAGGATGGCACGGAATGGAACAGAAGTCGGGGTTACCAAGGGGGCGGTAAAAGGGCGTTCGTGGCGGCTATGAGAGGCACGACCCGCAGCCGTACCGTAGCGGAGCAGGCGTGTGTGGTGGACCAAGCGGAGCCTTGCCCCAAGATAGCCGAGTGCAGCCTTACGAAGCGATGGACGCAGGCCGTAAGTTAGAAAAACGGCCTGAGGTACTGTTTGCAGGCCCGGGCTGGCTGGCCATACAATTCATATGCAGGGCAGCGCACACCCAACTCAGGCTTGGGCTTAGCCCTATAGGTTACGTCATTGAACTTCCACTAGGTGGATCTCGGGATTGAGGCCAGCAGCGAGCAGCGGAGCGGCGGAGGAGCACTACGGAGTGAGCCGAGGGGTTGAGGGTCCCGCAGGATTATCCCTTTTGGGTTTTGCGAGGGGTCCCGACCGCGGGCCCGAGAGGCTGGGGCCGAGGACTAGGGGCCAACGGTTCCCTTCCCCTATCTGTCTTTTTTTTTTTTTCTTTAGTTATGAGTTTTACTTTTATTTTTTTTAAGTTTTATTTTATATATATATCGTCACAAACATAACTGCCCGGTAAACCGTAGGCAGAGAGAGAGAAGAGGACAACAAACGAGGGGCTGTGACAAACTGTTTCGTCGGAGTTTATATATATATATATATATGTTTACTTCCTATTTTTATCCCACTTTGGGATACAGTCCAATGCCGGTCTCGGGGACCGGCCGTGAAGCCCAGCAGCCTAGTGCTGTGGATACATCCACAAACTGCTGGGATACCACTACCCTGGTACTGTCCTTCGGGACATTCGTAAAAATTGGAACGATACAGAGAAGATTAGCATGGCCCCTGCACAAGGATGACTCGCATAAATAGAGAGGGCGAACTCTCTCTTTGCTTGCTGTGATGTGTGAGGGGGAGCGCTATTCCGCACGGTTGAAGTAGCGAAGGCGGGCGACGGGCGCTAGAACCCAGGCGAAACACCGGCGCTAGGCAGGCCAGTCGAGGCAGTGGGCACAAGCAGCTAGAAAGTAGGTGTACCTGGACACCTTCTCGCGCCAGGTGCATTCGTAGGCAAAGAAAAACGGGGATGGCGGGTTAACAGCTCGGGCGCAGTAAAAGGGGCTGAGCGCCACTGATTGGAGATGGATTTGATAAGGGAAAGAGATGATCCGGGGGTTTTTGACACAGGCGAACTCGACTAGGAGGTTAGTTGTAGGATAGAGTAGTAGAATAAGTGATAGGAAGAAGGAGTAGTGCGCGAGCGATGGCAGAAGAGAAAAGCGGGAGCGAGAGGAGTGAAATTCCTAACCCGCTCGTCCCTCAATGAAAACGAGCGAGTGAGGATCGAATTCTGAGTCTTCCAGGCAGGGCGAATCTGATTCCATGGTTAGATTAGGTAGGGAGTCAGTAGAACGGGAGGTTAGTGGGAAAAGTGGTGCATCGGGGCTATGACGGAACAGGGGAGCAAGAGGAAAACGAATGGTGTAACTCATCCGATTGTGGATGAGATCAGGCGAGGGAGGTTTCCTTTTGGGGGTTTTTAGGTTAGGCAAAGTTAATAGAAGTGTTAGTTTCAGGTTTGGGTTAGTAGAACGAAAGTTAGATCGGGACATGGTTGCGTGGAGATGTCGGATCGACGATTATGGCGGAATGGATTTTGGCTAATCCACTCGATTCTCGACGGGATCGAGTGAACCAGAGTAGTAAGTAGAGGTTTTGTATAGCTATGAAGTGGACTATAAGGATAGTTTTAGATGTTAATGGCTAGATTTTTAAGTGCGATTAGTAAAGGCTGCGCCCAGGAGGAAGACTCGAAAACTGTTATGTATACTTTCGTGTCCCAGCGGAAGATTCATTCTCGTTTTGGCATTTTCTTCGTAGGGAGTTAAAGGAGAGCCCATGCTCACCGCATGGCCTACTATAGTAGAGGAAGGGAGTGAGAGGAAAAGAAGGCAGCGAGGAGGTCTTACCTGCCCGTTCACGCTGCAATGCCAAGTTGAGTGAACCTGGCCGGGACGTCGGCCAGGGGCCTTAATTAGAGAGAGGTAGCGGGTTGTCCGAGTGCGTCAAAGGGAGAATGGGGTTCCTCTGTTGCTTGTTACCTGTTACTGGTTACTAACGAATGGGTCTTTTTGACAGATGACTGTATCTCCCCGCGACTTAGGTAGAAATTCCTTCCTAGATAGTGAGCAGTGAGATGGACCGCTATTGTTCGCCTCGTGGCCATGCTCGTAGACTTCACTGAGAAAGTCACACTAGTGTTTCGTTTCTGGAACGCACAAGCCAGACTGTTGCTGTTCTACTCCGAAGCTACTATTGCCATTACTGAGGTTGAAATACAGTTACGTAAAGTTCCAACTGCTGTCAGGATTGCAGCCTGAACTAACCGTTGAAAGGTGAGGACAAGGACTATAACATTCCAAGGTTGCGCTCTTGCTGCTGGAAGGGGCTGCTATGCGATTGTACTACTAAACAGCCCTGTCGAATGCCAGAACCATTACTAGAGATGATTACAACAAAAGATTGTTATTGCTAGGAGACGACCATACGTCGATGGTTTGAACTGCGCGGATTCGGTAGTTGTACAGTCCACGGCTATAGTTGTGCACAACCGAGGTGTGTACGAATGGTGTGTCTTGCTATTATGTGGCAGGTGGCTGCGTCGCTGAGAGTCTACTGTGCAAGGACACAGGGTATTCGTTATGCGACGCAGGGCTAGTTATGCATTACTGAGTGGCGTTGGGAATCCACTACGCCTGGGGGAGTTACTGCCTGGTGTTGCTACCCTACTTACCGCGACTGTGACATAGAGGTTAGTCAGGGAGCTGAGAACTGATTTGCCGGTCGGACGTTGTAGCCAACATGGTGGGTTGATGAGCAGATATGGCTACTGGCAGCGTGCCTTATTGCGTGGCCATCGTACCTTGCTGCGCGCTGCTGCTGTGTAGGACCACTGTGCTTTCGGGGCGTGGTTGTGACGCAGGGCACTGCCCCATGTTGGGCTTACTGTTGTGCAAGGCGCCGTTCCTTGCTGAGCACCACTGCTGTGTTGGATGTTGTTTCTTACTGCGTACAACAGCAACACCGGCCTGAGGAAGGACATTGGGAGAAAAGAGAGTGAGTGGGACCTCTGCAAGGGGATACTGCTGCTACTGCGGACTGAGCACGAATTACTGCTGCCTGTTGCACGCGGACTGAGACTACCACTACAGGCTGTCGAATGCTGGTTGACCGCTGCTGGCGGCTGCGACGCGCTGCGATGTACTATTGCGGACTATGGCTACTGCTGCTGTTGCTGTTGATCGCCACTTGCGGCTGCACTTGTGGACTGTTGCAGACTGGTGTGCGGCCGCGATTGGGCCGAGAAGAGGAGCTGACACTTGGAGGGGTGGTCAGGCTAGACGAGTAGGGGGTTAGTGCTACGATTTGGGAGGTTGGCAGGGGATTGATTTCGTCAATTCAACGTCAGAAATACTGACCAAGTTGACACATTGGCCGCCATTGCGGGGCCCTCAAGCGCATCGAGATTTCAAGGCCCTCTCATTGTGAGTTGAGTTGTCCCACCCTTGGATCTCGAGAGTCTGAACTTTCTTCTTCTATCCTTCTTCCTCTAAGTCTAGTATGAGGTTACGAGAGGAAAGCGACAGTCGGGATTGAAACCCGTAGGTCCGCATCAAGACCTTGTGGGAGGTCCACCCACCGATTGCGGGAGCTCTACCGCAGCCCAGGCGGGGTTCTGGAGGCAGGGAACTTCAGGTATAATTTCGTCTGACGCGTGTGATCCCTTCCCCTAATTGTTATTCCCCTGGGTATCTGAGTACTACTATGACAGGTTATTACTTCTACTTTGTTATGTATGTCAGGACATGTTTGGTGGAAAGCTAAATGAACACGTACATATGAGAGTTCAGATAAACATTTGAGTGAACTCAGGCAAAATGAACTGGGGGAAGGTGGGATGAAGGTGTTTGCATGAGTTTGACTGGGTTAACCCAAGGTTGAGCTCCTCTAAGTTGAGTGGGTTCAGTGCTGTGTTTTATTTATGTTTGTTGGGCTGAATGTATGACCTTTTCGGGCTGGGCCTATCCTAAGTTGGACGGTCCTGTCACCTGTTTCTTTTCTGAACAGGAGAATGGGCACCCTAAGTTGGGAGGACTCAGAATCCTGATGTTTCTTTTGGGTTGCTGAAAAATAGGACTGGGGATATTCTAAGTTGCGTAGACCCAGTTCTGTGTGTGTTTTCTTTTGAGGGGAACAAAGGCATAAGACTGAGCGTACCCTTAAGTTAGGGCGGCTCAGTCATAAGCCATGAACAAAAAGGTTAACCAAAGTATAGAATTTTGATATACATTATACGAACCTATACCATCTGGCAGACCGGGCACCCTAAGTTGGGAAAGCCAGTCAGTAAGTCAGGTAGAACAAGAAGAAGTGAGAAGCAAGTGAAGAGTATAATGAAGGTAACCTGGGCAGGCTGAGCGTACCCTTAAGTTAGGACGGTTCAGTCCTATGCTCGTAATAATACAAAGGTGCAGAGAGTTAGTATAAATCTTCTTGTATTTTCCCTTCTAAACACAAGGCAGGATTGGATGTCTCCCTCAGTTGGGTAGGTCTGATCATCTGCCTAATAAGAGAGAAACATATAAAGTTTGTGCGAGTACATCAATGGTCGTTCTCTTATATTGTCGTTACGGAGGCTAAGCGTACCCTTAAGTTAGGGCGGCTTAGTCATTCGTCGTTTGTACCTTGTTCAGGCAGATCAGGCGTACCCTTAAGTTAGGGCGGCCTGGTCATATTGTCTTATGTACCTAAACCTGTTTAAGCTGGCTAGGCGTACCCTTAAGTTAGGGCGGCCTAGTGATATGCTCTTGTTGTTGATGTTATGTAGGTCGGACGTAACCTTAAGTTAGGGCGGTCTGACCATTCGTCGTTCGTACTTGTTTTAGGCAGGTTAGGCACACCCCTAAGTTGGGGCAGCCTAATCCTCTGCCCTATGTAACCTTGTCTAGAGCTGAATAGGCATACCCTTAAGTTAGGGCAGTCTAGTTTATGCTTCACATCGTCAGTTAAGCAGAAGCCAGACGTACCCTTAAGTTAGGGCGGTCTGGTCATATGTTTTATGACTAGAGTTCACGTGGTGTTGGACATACCCTTAAGTTAGGGCAGTTCAGTTGTGCGTACTCTTACTTGTTTACTTAGGCAGGTTGGATATACCCTTAAGTTAGGGCCTTGTCTGATCATATGCCATAGGCAAGGGGTTTACTAAGGGAAAAGAACTGAGTGATCTAATGAACTATTTGGGTTAAACGTATGTAGGATTGTGAGAGATGCCTGTTTTGTATGCTTGTGGGGTCTCACTTTGGGGCGTCTCTTCAATAGGCTAGTCGCTTTAGATGCTCGCCAAGTGTTGGAGCCATAGGTAGATAAGATGGATGATGGGAGGGAAAGCTTGGGATGAAGATAGGATTGACCCTGCTAGGAGTTAGGGTCATGGCTAGCCACACTCTCATCTAGAGGTCGTGCGGGCTGTCAATGATTCTGAATCATCAAGCAAGTATCAGAAGATAGTCCCAAGTATAGCTTGCTTTGTCTTTCTATCTTTCAACCTTGTATATTCCTACGGGAAGCGCTGCCAAAATTAATGCAAATCTGAGAGAGTTAGTCATTTTTGGACTCATAGAAATTTTGAAAAGGCACTTTTCCTAAGGGAAGCGGTGCTGAAATTTCACAGAATTTGAGGAGTTAAAATATTTTTTTCAACTAGGGGCTACTTAGAAGATCTATCCTGGATAGGGGAGCTGTTCAGTGACTTGGTACTAGTAGAGGAGCTAGGCTACAAATAGGGGAGTATTCCCCCCTTGGCGTAAACATAAGTAGTACTTTTCTTTGGCCTGTACTGTGACGCAGGTTTCCGTATTTCAATTGAAGGCTTGAATTGTTCAGCCTGATCCTTCAAAGGGATCGCTCTTTTGTTATCACTGATAACAGGTCGGTTGCCGATTTGTCGGTTTACGACTCAACTTTCCTATTTCTCCTGCCTCTCAACCTAAGGCCTTGGCTCCTGCCAGGTTTTGTGTGTTTCTTTGGGTTTTCACCCAGTTCCTTCATAAATAGCCATTTCTTAAAGACTGAGTACCCCTGTTGAGGTTTGGTGGGAAAATGGTTGGGCTTGTGTGCATAAGGCAAGGTGTGAGCTTCAGAAGGCTAGAAAGTTGACCCCTTTAGTGTGTGTGATGTTGTTTGAATGTTGTGTATATGGTTGCACGTATGTTTGGGGGAATCTCGATTGAGTCATGTTGAGTGATTATGTATTGGATTCAAATGGGCAAACCACATAACTGTCGTGAGAGTGAACTACCCCACAACTTTTTGTTTGAGTAAGATTGTTTTTTGCCCACCCTGATAATGTGATAATCAAAGTAAGCGTACGCTCAGGTAACCTTTATAGGGCTAACCTGCGTTTTTCTCTGCTCAAAGATTTTATTTGGTCGGACGTTAGTCCCAGGTCCTAGGCTCAGGGCGCACAGGGCTGACCTACTTACTGCCCCGGGGAAACAGAAGCGCCGCAAGGATGAGGGGCTGTCCCCAGCAACCCGGTCCGACGAGGCGTTCATGGTTTCTTCTGCTAACGTCAAATGTCATTTTTTCTTTTTTTTCCTTATTGTAGATTATTTTGGTGGAACGATAAAGTTCCGGGCGGAAGGATTAGCGTGTCGCTGGTGATGCGCCAAACAACTCACCACCACTCCAAATCCCTTCCTGCACTACGGACCATCTCACCCCGTGCCCGTTGGGGCACCTCAGGGCGCATAAGATGGTAAGGCCCTCAGGCCGGTTTTGCGCTCGCTAAAGGTTTACCCCCCTTAGCGCGCGCTTCAGCCGATGCCTGAGCGTCGAAAGCAACCCCATGGCTCAAGTGAGGTCACTCGGGTATGGGCACTACACAATGCGCCAACATCACGGCTGCTTACGCGAGTCCGCATGGTTGGTCGGTATGCGCAGTTCCTGCGTTCACGCGGGTTTATACTAAACCACGCGCGCAGCGCCTACCGATTTTCGTGCTCGAAAGTTATGGGTCAAGCGGAGAGAGCAAAAGAGCGCTAGGGCCAGTAGACCGGAGTTTCGGTAGCGCGAAACGACGCGTGAGCGAGGTATCAGTCCTAGTCAGCCTATGAGTCGGATTTTGGGCATTACCTACACGCATTGTTCGTGTTGGCCTACCCCTTCCATTTGAGACGACCATTAGGTTATGGGCTAGACCTGGCAAGGATAGGAGGGGTGATCCTCCTTTCCTACCTGCAGTTGTTTCCTCTTTTAAGTTTTCATGGTTGGACGTTGTAGTCCGTGGTAGCCGTCAAAGTCAAACCCCTTGATTTCGGCTACCACGACAAACCTGAAGCTGTCTACTCAACCCCTCTGCATAGGGTGCAGAAGAGGGTGTGGTCGTCAACCGCGCATGGCGGTTGTCTAGCGCTGAGAAGGTAACCCCTCAACGCGTTTGTCAGCCGACACTTGAGTGTCAATCACGACCGTCGAGATTACCAAGGGCCGCGCGGTTACGAGTACTACGTAGTACCCCATTAGCGCGAGTGCTTGCGAGTGCCCGCATGGTTGGTCGATATGAGGAGGCCATGCGCGCGCACGGCTCTTATACGAAAAACCAGCACGCGATACCTATCTGATTCTCGCGGCATAACGTTATGGGTCGAATACTGAAGGGACTAGGAGTGTTGTGGTGTTGTTTGTGGTGTTTGTGTTGTGTTTTCTTCGCGTGTTATGTGTGGGTAGGTGTGAGTGTTGTGGTGTATCGCGTGGATGCGTCCTAGTCGACCGACGTCGAGTTGCGTTTGGGACGCCATCCCCCCAGAAAGTCGATTCTCGCGCGGGTTCGATTTCGGGCGTTCGACCGCACGTACCCCCTATGCTACAGCGAACGAGAAACGCCCTCGGCTGGGCCACCTCTGCAATTGCATACGAAAAGCCTTCGCATGTGGTTCAGTAGCTCGGCGGGGATACGCCCACCTAAGGGATGGTGACAGCCCCCGCAGGTGGAGGTAAGCGGTGCCTCGCGTGACCCTGTCCTGTCGTAGGGGCTCGCGAGAGGTACGGCTGGCGCACTCGGCCGGAGCGGCAAACGCTCTCCGCGACAAGTCCTGCAAAATCCTGTGTGACGCGGCCGAGAGGGTCCCCGTGCGGGACCGATGCGCTCGACAACGGGTCGGGCGTCGGATCAATGTACTGGATTACTCCACCAAATTGGGCTACCGACTCCGCAGGCGGGCACTACAAACAAAGGACATACTGAATCAGCAATGGGCGAAGTACCTGCCTGGGGGATTGGGTTTGCAGGTGGCGGTAACTTGGAAGGCGGCCCTTACAATTTACTTTTTCCTGAAAGCCTGCGTTTGGCTATTAGGGCATGGTTTATGGTGCGCCATGTAAGCCGTATTTCGTTGACATCGGACGCCGACCGAAGGCAGGCACGAAGTGCAGCAAGACATGTTGGACATGAAAGCAAGATGCAAAGAAGTGGGCGTCCAGTCACACTCGTATCTGCAGCATGCAGTGACACATCTATTGCTATGCTCTCCTGGTTAATCAGTGGCTGACCAAGCATCAGTCGGTGGCAGCCATGCATGCCTTGGACATCAACTGTACCATTTGCAATGAGGGGGCGGTGGAAGACCTCATCCATTGTCTGCTTGCCTGACCTATGGCGAGGCGACATTGGACCAACATGTCAACCTCTGGGAATTAGTGGCAAGCGACCCTCTACCAGACGAACCAGTGGTTTTTTTTTTTTTTTTTTTTTTTTTTTTTTTTTTTTTTTTTTTTTTTTTTCGGGACAATGCTCCAATCTATTCGTGAGGAGCCGCAAGTGCTGGGAACCGGGCCCAGCGTCCCATTAGGAACATTTGGAGAACATATACGGAAAAAACTTGAGATACCCAGGCCATTACCCGGCTTCGGCTAAGAATAGGATCATGAGCAATTTCTAGCCTATTAGACAAAAGACCTCATGAGATAGGCTAAAATTCAGAAAAAGTATGAAATAGCTTGAAAAAATATGAGAGCAGAGGGTCAAAACTGAACCCACCTACTATCCAAAGCTCCCCCCCTCAACAGATGAAACGTCGGTCCAGGCTTTCAATCCTCGTACCAGAACTCACTTGATCTCATACCCCCTTCTGCTAGGGTAACAGGGCACCACAACCTTCCCAAGTACTGACGGACAGGAAGTGCCTTCCTCCCTCGACATTTCCCTTAGCGGCAAGCCCCTGACACCAGGTTACAGGGTTAATACCCCGGCGCGGGTTACGTCGGACGGTCTGGTTATGCCTTCCACCCTCGGCATAACTCCACAGGCCTCAAGCTCCCCCTAGGTCACAGAGCAAAAACTCCAGCACCCGCTTGTGTCGTCCCAGCATCGTCCTTCTAATCTACTTACCTTAACAAACAACCCCTCCCCTGTTGAGAGACCCCTTACTACCTCCCATCCTCCAGTTCTAGCTCCCCCCTTTCCTTCTTTTTTTTTTGAGTTACCAGGGCCATAACCTGGCTTCGGCTAAGAACAATCTGAGAACTATTGAAGGAGTTCAGGAAAATTTAGGAGAGACATGGATAACTGCTGACCTATTGCTAGGCTACTCAAGCAGCAGTTACTAAGTCAAAAAGGAAAGCCACGGAAGTCCTTTGAACGCTCAGAACCCTGGAATCCCTAACAAAACCCTCTAAAATTCTCTAACAGCCTTATTCCCTGCCGAGCTCTTCCAAGGCCTCATGCCCCCACCCTGCTAGGTTACAGGGCAACACGACTCACCCCAAGCTCTGGCCAGCATCATCCCGACAACAACCCTTGGTTTTGATCACAGGATTTACGGTTTACACACACTCTGTGGACAATCTAGAAACGAAGATGCAAATCGGCCACAGGTTCTCAAACCAATTCGGTTGCTGAAGCCTGGGAGGGGCTCACATACATCCTCTACGTGGAATACTACTCGGATTGGCAACAAACCCTCACGAGTATAATGAACGACCTTACCGAGAAACAAGAAATCCTCAACAAATTCATAAAGGATACTATGCGGAATGGAAAACTGGGATCTTTCCTTAATGACACTCCCAAGCTCTGTTGGACACTGCAGCGGGGTCTGGGGGAACCAAACAGAATGTCGGCAGCTACCTCGGTGGAACAGCATTCCGTCCCACACTTCGGGCATGGCCCTCGCCACCACCTGAGACATGGAAGGAGGGTTTAGGGTTTTAGGATTTGTTGAATGATGTGACAGCAGATAGGTCTACATCTGGGGCTAGGGAAGGGAGATCAGTTTTAAGGATTATGAAATACAGCACCTTAAGGCAGTTGGTTGCTTTTATGAGTATGTTTCTTGGGGCGGGTCGATTTGCTAAGGGGAGGGGATGAATACCAGCATGGGCTTGATTGACGGTCAATCCTTCCCGCTGGAAGTCATCAATGCTGACGTGGGGAAACATGCAGTACAGTTGTACTCATCTTTGACTTGCAGTGGAAAAGGAACCAGACTGTTGCCCCCCATAATAGAAGGAGCTAAGTTAAAAAAAAAAAAAAAAAAAAAACGTAGAAGAGGCAAGGTTGGCCACGTTTGTGTGGTTAAGCGCCAAGTTCCCACACACCCGTCTGCCGTCGATGTGGCACACTTGCACAGATTATACATGTCTATATTGTCACATAACTAGTATATAGTATATACATATAATATAGTCCATATATTTTTTGTCCATAAAAGGACGGAGGGCAAAAGGCAACATACTCAACACAGAAGGCTCCACCAACAAGAAAGCACTGTCCACATCCGCCAATGGTCTGAAAAAACTTGGAGAGCCCTCTGAGGCAGTCCACAAAGCCACAAGATTAATTGCACAAGTACAACAGCACTAACACTCCAATTCATCCCAAACGACCCACCCAGGTCACCATCATCTCTATCACTCCATGGCTGTGTGTGTGTGTGTGTGTGTGTGTGTGTGTGTGTGTGTGTGTGTGTGTGTGTGTGTGTGTGTGTGTGTGTGTGTGTGTGTGTGTGTNTGTGTGTGTGTGTGTGTGTGTGTGTGTGTGTGTGTGTGTGTGTGTGTGTGTGTGTGTGTGTGTGTGTGTGTGTGTGTGTGTGTGTGTTTTATGGCTGTGTGTGTTACTACCATCCAGTCACATAGTATGACCCCGATTAGCATTGTACTGCCCGGTTCACATGATACCGCCCACCCCACATAGTATCACCCACGCGACATGATACTCCCTGCATTATACCGCCCAGCCCATGCCATATGATACCACCCAGACCACATAGTACGCCTCGCTGTGCCAAGGGTCGGCTGTGCCAAACTTTGCTTTTCTTTTTTTTGTGGATTGGCCACCAGTCAGTCCACATAAACGTGGAACGTTGACTAAAGTGAAGCCCATGGTATGAAATCAGGAGGTAGACTTCGTTTCTTTTTTTGTGCAAGGCCTGTTTTCCTTTTCTTTGCTGAGCTCCATAAATGACAGAGGAGGAAAGGGAACCTCCTCTGTCATCTATGCAGCCCAGCAAAGAAAAGGAAGGAGGAGACGGCATGAGCGGGAAGAGGAGAAGGATGTGGTGAAGGAGGAGGGGGAGGAGGAGGAACTCAAGGTGGCAAAGGAGAACACACCAGAAGAACTGGGGGGTGCCCAAGGAGGATGGAGATGGGGAGCAGGACGGAGAAGAGGTGACAGAGAACGAGGGGAGGGGGAGGAAGTGACGGAGCAGCAGCGGAGGAGAAGGAGGTGGTGGAGGAAGACAGGGAAGACATAGCTGGGGCGGGCACCCACTTGTTTTTTTTTTTTTTTTGAGTCATGGCTCAGGCTACTGCCAGGGGTCATCTGAGCAACCCCTGGTAGTACCCTCACCATTGGCTCCATTCTATTGGTGGAGAGTGTCACCTGCTGGAATCCTGGCCCAGAGTCCCATTACAACACATCCTTTAAATACAAGCATGAGCAAAACTCGAATGGGTTCAGGAAAAGGAGTTGCTGTTGGTGCCTCTTCGCCCTGCTACGGGGCGCCTGCCATATGTCTTGGAATCCTTAGCAACCCGCAACCCCTTGAGTGTAGCATCTAAGCCGCCCCGACTGGAGATCCACCAAGGATAATCCATGAGGAGAAAAGGATCTGGGAAATCTGAGAGCGGGCTTAGGGGGGATCGAGCCATCCAACTTCCTCCGCCGTCAAGGTGAGCGCCCTCTATCTAAAAAACACAGTGCAACCACCAGAGGGCCCAGAGTATCGTTCTTTGCCCTATGTCAAACATGGTATCCTCGAAGGTGCCGTTTTGATCAGATTGCCAGGCCCCGCACAAAAGTGCCCTTCAGTCCCAAGCCGCTGTGCCCAACTGTTGCCATATTCTGTCGCACCATCGTCAAGTCCATATGGAGCATTATATGCTGAATGGTCTCTGGGATCTTCCGTTACGGATAGGTGGCGGAACACAATTTGCACCGCGGGAGGGTCCGACCCTGCTGTCCACCACTTGTTATTACACCAGGGGAGGGCCTGACCCTGCTGTTCACCACTTGTTAACTCCATAACAGCAAATATCTTTAATCCGGGAACACCTCCACGTTTGCCTTTTTCTCAGAGGGGAGCCAAACCACTCCGGTTCTCCAAAATGAGTGAACATTCTACTCGTAAAAACTCTCTAAGACTATTGGTCCCATTCACAGGCAATATCCACACACACAACACTGAAAGCCCTGAAAACGTGGAACTCCTGTACCATGCATTTTTCTGACAACCATCCTTGCAAGCATTACAATACAATTACCAGGCAGCCCAAAGGGCGTTCGGGTTTGATAATGAAAGAGAGCATTCATACATGAAAGTCAAGGATTGGACGACCATCTGTTACAGCAAGCAGGCAGCAGCAATAGCAGAGCTGTGCTGGTGATATTAACTTATTACCCTCTTTTAAGAAGAAAAACAAAAGCAATGGACTTTTTTTTTCGCGGTGAGAATTTTTTTTTCGCGCTAGCGCCCCAGGTTAGCGCTAACGCAGTGAAATTTTTCACGCCCGGCGCGCGATTCGACACGACGCCCCGTGACGGGGTCCACCCCCCACCGAGCGGGAAACCGAGCATTCAAACTCACGAAGAGTGCAGTCGCGAACGTGAGCAAGGACGCGCCACGCCCACGGGCGTGGCGAGAAGAACACCATCACCATCATTGCGAAAGACAAGATCCCCCAAAGGAAGCCACTACCCGACGAGGAACGCGAAATCACGGGAAGCTCCAGCAAAARAGGAGAATCRAAAAYAAYGAGGGAGGCAGGAGTCTACTCTCAATCTAGCAAACGACAGGAAAAGACGGGAAGAGTCCGGAAAAGAAAGGGGAGAAACAGGAAGGAAGGGAGGAGCAACGAGGTCTACGTGAACAGTAAGAGAAAGGGGAAGTGGTTAAGTTTAGGAAAGGACGAAAAAGGACAAAAAGAGGAGAGAGAGGGAAGAGGAGGGGAGGAGGAAGAGGGGGGAGCCAAGAAGGGAACGAAGAAGGAAAAGGCGAGAAGGGGAACAGTACGACGCAGCTAAAGGAAGGAAAATACAAGAATCGTGAAGGAGGGAGGAAGGTCGGGCAATTATTCTTCCCGAAAAGGAGTTGGGCCCGAGGAGGATAAGACAAGAAAGGCAAAGACATCGAGCCTCTTTCCAAGAAATACTCGATTAATAACCGCGAAACAAGCGAGGGGAAAGGTTCCAGGGGGCGCAATAGAGTCGGAAAGGCTGATTCACTGAGGAAAAGAGGAGGACAAGAGGAGGACAAGAGGGGAATGACCATCGAGAGAAGAGAAAGTAACAAGAGAGGAGACGAGGTCAAGGACAAAGCAGACAAGGATTCACCGAGAGGAAAGCACGGATCCAACTACGCAAGACATTACTGGGAAAGGAGAGTAAGTAATGAGTAAACACGGACTTCTACTCGGGTAGGAGGCAAAACTCTTAAAACAAGATCAACGGGAGGAGCGAGAAAACCGGCGAACGAACAGCACGACACCGGTAAGAAGGACCACCTCACAATCAGCCACAAAGGTAACCCTCGATCCACCCCCACTCTCAAACCCCAGTCCGTTCCAGTCCGATCGAAACACGAACATTCCTCTTATGAAGGCGACAAGGGCAACGGCGGTATTATATCATCGAGCACGTACAGAACGGAAACGGAAAGATTCTGGACAGAAATAGAAGGGTTGGGGAAAAGATAATAATTGAGTTCCGAAAGACCAAATAGCGACGAGGAAATGGACGGCTTTTGACTCCTACAGACAGCAGGCTATTCACGAGCGGTAACAGGAAAAGCGGAGTAGGGAATACGACAATATTAATAATAGCCCAGTTTTTTCGGCCAACCTCCCAACCCACATAATCCACACCAACCCACACCAACCCCACGCACACTCCTTCACACAAACACCAAACACTACCCCAACACACCAC
>BFEA01000376.1:1216585-1228055 GCA_003427395.1 Chara braunii
TAAAAGCCAATCAGCTCTGGCAGGACATAACAATAACTTGGAGCAAACATTCCAAAAGTACAATCGCAATTAACCCTGCGACAATATTCCTGGACAAAGAACAAACCCCCCCTCTAAAAGGCTTTGAACTATTCCTCTTTGCTCTAATTAGGAAAGGCACGCTTTGGGCAATTTGGAAAAAGAGATGTGCAGCTAACTTCAAGGACACCAGCGACAACTCTGAAAATCCCCTCATCACCATCAAGCAAGTAATCGAAACAGAGATACAGGCCATCTGGAATAAAACAAAAAAACAACTTCAGGAAACACCCGATAAAAAAATGGAAATAATCAAGAAATTCAAATCCTCGAGGCTAGGCAATGGAAAGATCGGGACAATCGTGGGGGATAGGCTAATTTTCAATGACTGGCTAGTCATACCAGCACAGRGCAATCAGGTACAGTCTGCCTCCCAAATGATAACTGCGATTCCAGGGCCGGTCGAACCCAATGCATTGCCAGACGATGGAACAGACCGGAGAATCTGAGCCCAAAAGGGAATAAAAAAGGGAATAGAAAGCCCAACAAAACAAACAACGACAAACCCACTCCCAAAAATCGGTTTTGCATGGTAGTAATACTAATCCACCCACCATTCCCTACTCCCCAACTTACACAGTCTCTATACCAACCTAAAAAGGCCCAGCTATCCCCTCTACTACATCCCCCCCACCAACGAACCCTCCACACACCTTCCACCAATACCCCCCACCACCTCACCCTACACACACTACCCACACACTGACCAACCACAACGTAGGAGCCAAGCAAAGCCTAGAGAGCATCAGTTATTAGATCGGCACCAGCAACTATACAGAATTTCAACCCATGAGCCGAAATTAGAACTAAAATACAGGGTCTAAGTCTACGGCTATTACGGACTATGGTCTACATGACTTAAATTCTAGCCGGCAGCCAAGCAACTGGGAGGGTCAGGCCAGAGGTAGCTCAACAGCCAGTCAACAAATGGAGCATAGCAGGATAGCATATCAAGGAGTTCAAAAAAGAAAAATAAGGACTAAAGACCATAGCTAGAGAGTCAATGGAAGACAGACCTAGCTCCTCCAGCAATACACACAGATTCGACAGCTTTACAGTTGTGAGGAAGAACTAGGGAAAGCTCAGATAGTCCGACAGACAGAGACCACATTACAGAGTTCACAACCTCGGAAGGCCTTACAAGCCCAAGATTACGTCGAATAGGCCAACTTAGGCAGGGGTGAATGATGGTGCATCCTTCCCATGGGAAGTAATCAATGCCGTCTTTCGGGCCTTCCTACCATAAAGGGGAGGAGCGTGTGTGAGTACCTTTTGTAATCATTTCTGACTTGTCGGTGGAATAGGAACCGGACTGATGCTCCCCAGAATGGAAAAGGAGCCAGAACCGTAAGGTTCTGTTTTTTCTATTAAAAAAAAAAAAAAGAAGAAGAAAAAGAAAAGCACACTAAGAAAGAAAAAAGAGACGCTTGATCCGGCCTATCGGTGTTGCCCTCACTAGCATCACTGGCACAACGAAAGGGTTATGTCTCAGTTTTTCTCTTAGATTTCGGATGTGAGCAGGGCTGGATCTGGTGGAGCTGTGCTGGCTATATTAACTTATTACCCTCTTTTAAGAAGAAAAAGAAAGCACACTAAGAAAGAAAAAAGAGACGCTGCTCGATCACAAACCAATTGAGCTATCTATAGGGTTCGAACAACATGTAAGAAAAGGTGCGGGCTTTCATAAATTGAATAACTCCCTCTTACTCAGCCAAAATTTCCAAGAAGGAATACAGGAGTTCTGGCGCACGTATGAGCCTCACGCCTTACCAAGACCGATGGGAGTGGTTCATTGAGAGCTACTCTATGCTGGCAAAGACAGCAGCTGAGATGTCAAGGAAGTTAGCCTCCATAAGGAAGCAAAAAAAACAAAGCCTAGAGAGGGCACTCAAGATAGTAGAAGTCAATCTACAAGACGACCCATCTTCAACACTATACACGGGTATTTTTGAGAGAGCACGAGAAGAGCTCGCAATGTGGAAATGGTGGGAACTAAAAGGTCTGCAAATAAGACCCAGAATGTGTGAATACGATCTCAGTGAATCAATGACGAAACACTTCTTTGCACGGATCAAAGCAAACACAAGATCAGCCACTATAGACAAGATGAAAACCCTCACTAACCCAACAAGGTCAGTGGACACCAGCGAGGAAATCATGGGAGTCGCTAAACAATTCTATCAAGACTTATATCAATGCAGGACCCAGACTCCTACCCCAAGTACTACGTTAGAAGCAAGGCAAAGGATGTTACAATATCTCGAACGTACGATATCCGTAGAACAAGCAGCAGAGTTGGATAAACCCCTATCAAAAGACGAGCTGCTGCAAGCTCTCAAGAACATGAATCATGATAAGGCACCCGACATCGACGGATTAACCAAGGAATTCTGGGAAAAATTCTGGCCAAATCTGGGGGAGGATCTCTTGAGCTTCTACAACAATAGTTTCGTGAAAGAGGGACTGGGCAAACTTCTCAGCAGTAGTGTTGTGACACTACTATACAAAAAGGGTGACAAGGAAGACATCAAGAATTATAGGCCCATCTCCCTACTAACCCTCCCTTACAAAATTCTGGCTAAAACCCTGGCAGCCAGAATCATGAGAATAATGGATAAATACTTCCACATCGACCAAACAGGCTTCATCCCGGGACGCTACATACTAGACAATGTATTGACCTTAAATGAAGCAGCCTCCAAAGTCAGAGAAAGGAGAATAAACACAACTATTTTATTTTTCGATTTTGAGAAGGCCTACGACCAAGTCAATTGGACCTTCATGGACGAAAGCATGGAATGAATGGGAGTGGGACCAATCTTTAAAAAATGGGTGCAGGTTCTATACAATGATGCCAATGGATGCGTTCAGATTAACAATTTCTTATCCGATAGCTACCCAATATCACGCTCGGTCAGACAAGGTGACCCGCTCGCCCCCTCTATCTTCTTATTCGTAATGGAAGCCATTGCCTCCTTCCTGCGCAAAGACCCGTCTATCCACAGACTTCCGGAGGTCAACGTAGGGACATCACACCATCTCAAGTTCCCAACAGTAATAATGTTCGCAGACGACTTGACAGTACTGATTAGAGCCTCAAACTCCTCCTTTATGGCGCTGTCTAGAGCAATGGAAGCATTCAGACTGGCATCAGAAATGAAGATCAACTGGAAGAAAACTATAGGCTGGTGGCTCTTTGAGGAACCAATCCCAAACCTCCAAGGGCCGGAGGCGGAAATGTCCTGGGACACACCAGAGACTCCCACCCGTTACTTAGGTGTTCTTATGACTCGAGGGGGGCTAGCTCCGCATATGGCTCAGAATATGTTATCCAAACAGCTGAATAAGGTGGGGAGGTGGGGGAACACCTACACCTCTTTGATCGGCCGGGCTCTGGCCCTCAACACTTCAGTGTTTTCTATGATGTGGTACATCGCTGCGGTATGGACAATTCCAGACGACTCACTAAAAGAACTCAACCGAGTAGCAAGATCATACCTTTGGACAGGCAACCCCAACAAAGGAAGCTGTATCCCTAAAATAGCTTGGCAATACATAACAAGGAAACCAATTCAAGGAGGGCTGGGTATTATTGACCCAAGGTGCGAGACAAAAGCCCTCCAAGTAAAATGGATAATTCGATTGTTGATCAAACCAGAAACGGCATGGAGTAATTTAGCCCTGGACAGTATAAGATCCTTGGCCCCGGTGCCATCACCAAACAACATGTCGGGTTTATTCTGGGTAATGAACAAAGAATGGGTTTTGAAAAAGACAAGAAGAAGACCCAGAGGGGGAACAGAGCAGAACATAGATAACCACCAAACACCGTATTGGGCAGCGCTCATCAGAATCTGGAGGGCAATAATGCCAAAAAAAAACAACAGGCCCAGATCCAAGGATGAGGTATTAAGACAACCCTTATTCGGTAATGAATGGCTAAGGAGTGAAAATGATGAACCTCTGTTCTTAGATCATAAGTGGTTATCCTGGGTGAAAAATGGAGTTTGGACAGTCGGACATTTGTGGGATGATGGGAGGAAAGAATGGGTAGCGGAGCAGGAGTTGTGTACACGGTTAAAAGGCTGTCACAAAAGAGGCTCTAATTTGCAATATATTACTAATCTGATTCCCCAGGAGTGGAAAGACCTGCTTAAACAGGGCAGGGACTGGATAAGTGGTGATTGGGGGATCAAAATCCAAGAGAATAATCCCTCTAGAGCTTATCAGTTCTCACATCTACAGCAAGGTTCTGCTACTAATGCAGTCTTCATCTCCTTTCCGATTACATACTCCATGGAGGGCATGCCATCGATCACGAATGCCAACGTGGAAACCACAATTATGGAATACTTCCTGCTCAGAAAAGTAAGAGTAATGGGTACTTGGCCGAAGGTTATCTTCAGAATTGACACAGCAATACAAAACTTGGAGTTTGATCCCGGGGAGTGGGCGTGGAAACCAGATAAAACATACAAAATGATCAGACCAGTCAAAATCAGAAGCCTTCAATGGCTGATAATTTATGCAGCGCTACCAGTCAATCAGTGGCTTCATATTAGAAGAAAGGATTCCGAGCCGGACAGTTCAGATCAATGTAAGATGTGCACAGAAAATGCAATAGAGGACATAGTGCACTGCCTAATATACTGTAGTGAGGCGACGGACTACTGGGCAAGAGCATCGACCCTGTGGGACTCTCTCTTCACTACCCCGTTCCCTGAACACCCTATCAAACTTCTCCTCCTGATTAACATCCCTGAACTAACAAGGAGAATGGAAAAGGTTTGGTATGGGCTCATCAGGAAAGCGACCCTATGGGTTATACGGAAGGAAAGGTGCAGCAGAACAATCGAGGGAGTCTCCAACACACGCGAGAAGGTCTGGGCGGAAACAAAGATAATGATCCAAGCAGAGATTTTGTGCAGATGGCGGAAGACCAAGTTATCTTGGTCAGAGGAGGAAGAACAGCAAAACAAAGCAAGAAAGAATTTCTGCAAGACCTGGCTGCTTAACGGGAAAGTGGCGGAGCTGCAAGATGACCGCATCTGTTGGAAGGAATGGCACAACTCCAGTTCGGGAAGAAGCTTCGGACAGCAGATCTCAGCGAACGGACAAAATACCCCCGAACCAAAACTTTGAGAGGTTTAAGAGCTAAGGGAAGTAAGGGATACACTGGCAAGGAGCAGGCGTACAGATTCAAGGAGAACCCATGAGAAGAAAGGAGGTTAGGGAAGGAAGGGGAATGATAGGGCGACATCTCAGTAACGGGTTGCGAAAGGGGTTCTCCCACATTGGGTCAGAAAGGGGCAACATCCTTCTAGTAAGAGTAGAATTATCTGACAGATCCGAGCTCCAGATCTGAGAGGAAGAGCGTTGCACGGCAAGCTGACAGTCAATCCTCCGCGAAAGTGGAGTAATCAATGCTGCTCAGGGGTCCTTCGGCCAGACGGAAGGAAGCGTGAGTTGTTCCTCAATATAATGTATGTTTTGACTTGCCGGGGGAATAGGAACCGGACTGATGCTCACCAGAATAGAAGGAGCTAGGACCATAAGGCCCTATGTTTAAAAAAAGAAAGAAAAAAAGAAAAAAAGAAAAAAGAGACGCTTGGTCTGATCTATCGGTGTTGCCCTCACAAGCATCACTGGCACAGCGAAAGGGTTATGTCTCAGATTTTCTCTTAGATTTCGGATGTGAGCAGGGATGGATCTGGTGATAACAAATGGTAGAGAAGTTATGTTTCAGGATGTCCAAGACTGCGTTTTTACTCAAAGAGAGTATACCTGATAAATAGGATCAAGAAGACCAGAGCACCAACAGTGAGTCCCACTTTACCAATGACCGTAGCAAGCACGTTCAGACGGACCTGGTTTACAATGCAAAGTATTCAACAAATCAGATTCAACTAGAAGTTGAAGTATGAGAAGTTACAAACGATGTATATTGTATAACAATAATAACATTGTAATGATTGTTTAATATATATTAATAATTCAACTGAAAGTCTACATACGAGAAGTCAAAAATGATTTTACGAGTCTTTTGGGACAACCGTTAAAATTGAAACGATACAGAGAAGGTTAGCATGTGCCCCCCCCGCAAGGATGACATGCATAAATCGAGAAATGGTCCAAACTTTTGGAAAAAAAAAGAAAATTGATTTTAAAAGAACACCACCATAGTCTTCTCTTTTCCAGACAACAGCAAGCACTTATTTCATAACAGAAAACGCAAGAGGGTGAGAGAATCTCTGAGATATCCAGAAAGTATACTGGGAACAGAGCCCAAAGGATCATACTAGGAGGGGAAGGAAAGCAGTAATGGGTCTGTGTGCTGAGCCTGACTATGCAGACTGTCTGCTCTCAGTTCAAGCTATGCACTGTGATGGATCAGCGGTTTCCATCTCAAAATTGTAGCTGAATCGACCCTGGGAATAACTTCAGGGCACACGCAAGTGATGCTCAGGACCAATTATGGGGTTCAATTCAATAATCTTACTGACTACTTGCGCGGTCTGGTGAAAGACTGGACGGACCTATTCCCCAAATGTCCAATTGTGGAGTGGGTCTTATCAGGTCTTAAATTCCTCACACTGAGTGGAGGCATTCGCATCGCATGTTTGGAACTCAAGACAGACAGTCAACACAACCTCCCGGAAATAGGTTTTTGGATTGCAAAATCAGTACAAACAGCTTTTATTGCCTCCCAACTTCCCAAGGTTCGTTGTAGGAGCAAGGGAGCAAACAGCATGGGATTGGTTGCTCATGGGTCCCAGAACGGAGAACAAGCCAGGTATCTTCCCTCTTTGAGGACATGGCCGATCGAGGGAGGGAAGAGATAGGGCAATGCCACACACCATTACACAGGCTTTCAACTAGCAGTGTTTCACAAATAGAGGAGAAAAAGAACCAACAGAATCTGTGGGAAGACATATGTGGCAGTAGACAAGAAGTGGAAAGAGCTTTGATAAGGAATTGTCAAGTGAGAAAGGAGATTGATCCACCAGTGCCCCGAGCTCTACAGAAAGTTCCACCATTGCAATGCCAGGCAGTGCTCTTGCTGTATGGGCCTGCCTGCAGCCATTTTGGTATGTACGGAACTGAAAACTTTCAGTTGGTTGCACTGGTGGTTTGACCAAACGAACTCTGCAGAACAGGAGCTGACACAGAGGGGGGCAATGATGAAAAAAGGTAAGGCGGAGTGAGGGGGAAAACACAGAAGTTCAAGAGCTGTCTCAGAAGGAAGGCTGGGCACAAGACAAGGAAAGGGGACCACGTGATTTCAAGATAAGGCTGGCGTATGCTAGACGTGTGCGGAATCTGAAGAAGGGCTCCTGTCCTCCAGGGGCAGCCAACCCATTTTCCTTGCCGTAACTTTCAAGCTGAAGGGGGAGATAGCCTGGTTTCCATGTCAGAGAACCCATACAACGCGCCTATTGTCATGAAGGGGGGAACTATCTTGTTTCCATTGTCAGAGTACCCACATGGTGCATTCCAACAACGGATGGAAGTGGGTGAGTTCCTTGCAGAACAGTAAGCCTTCTGACAGTGTGACAACATCAAAATCGATTCAGCGATTGGAGCTGAGGATGGGCCTCTCTGACAGATTCATCCTCAGCTCCAATCGCTGAATCGATTTTGATAGCCAGATTCATTCAGTCAAGCTGAAGGAAACAGAGAAGGCAGCAGAAGAGCATACGGTCCCAACAGTCAAGCATATCTTCCACAGATTTCCTTTTGAGATGTTAATCTCCTTGTCTTGGCTTGACTGCTGGGACCATAAGTTTCTCCCGTATTGGCCAGGCCCACTATCAGAGAGAGAACGGCGGGCCTGGCTCCTGGATCTAGATCTGTTTGGCGTAGAGTTTAGTGCTCCCGAAGCAGATTTAGAATTCAGTTCTTGCAGGGTAGCAGTTGTTGTTGTTGGGTGAAACGGTATTCACCAGTTCGCAGTAGCGGATGCAGATCCCAGGGCTCGATCCCTAGTTCCCCCAACTTACCTGTGTACAGTACCAGTGTCAACCCGTAGATTTGAACCTGCGACCTGTAGGACCGCCAGTGGTAGATAGGATTTCGTAGGTTACAGGGTAGAAGAGATTCGAACTGTAGACCTGTCGGGTAGGAGTCTAGACAGTCTAGAGGTCGTAGCAGTAGACTGTCCGAAGGGTCAAGGTCGTAGCTGCTACTTACCTGAAAGGGCAAAGTCGTAGCTGCTACAGTACCGAAAGGCCAAAACAGAGAGTTCTAGAAGTGGCCTTTCGGAGTCAGCCTACGTTAGACAGAGGCAAGTGGTCAAGTGGTGGCAGTCCACCTCGTACAGTCAGCAGTCCCAGTCCACCCAGTCCGGTCCAGTCAAGCAAGGACCGTCTGGGACTGTGTGCACCGTGGGCCAGGGGACACAGGGCAGACCAGCGAGGCACAGAAGTATAAATCAAGAGGCTGCATTCATTCATTCATGCGGAAGCCATGCGGAAGCGCTGCGTCAGCGTCTTGTGCAAGGAGGTCTGCTGGAGGCCCGAAGACAAAGTGGGCGAGAGTGAAGCAGGATAGCCATAGCAATAGGTAGCGGCAGCCATAGCTGCCATAGCTTAGTATAGAGTGCAGTGTGTGTGTACTATGTGGGTGTTCAGAGTGATGTGCGTGGGACATCCAGGGTGATCCAGAGTGTGAACAGTGAGTTGTTTGGGCGCACAGCCGCCATAGCCAACTGAAGGAGAACTCTTATCTGGTTGCGATATCTCTGAGTACTGTGTGGGCGCATGTCGCCAGTTTGTCTGCTGCTGTTCACGTGTGAATAAGTCGAGTCTGATTGCATGGGCAATCTTTGATGCGTAATCACAACTGGGGTTAAGGTGGATTATCACTTATAGCATCATCGGTTAGGGAACTCTGCAGACTGTAGAGGGTTCAGCCTCCTGATGAGTCGGTGAAACTCCAATGAAACAGTCTGTCACAACCCCTCGTTTGCTGTCCTCTTCTTCCCCTCTGCCTACGCTTCACAGACAGTTCTCTATGATGTTTTTTTGGCTTGCCTTTTGTTTGTCCTTTTCTCCATTCTTTTTCAATCGGCCATTTCGTCATCTGGTGTTCCTCACAAATCTGATGGGCGAATGTTACAGGCCCAGTTGGGCGATGTACATATATAACCGAGGATCCGCAATGTGATGAAAAGGACTGAATGGACACTGTTGTGCAAGTGAAATCTCAACAAGCAGTGTACATCCTGATACATACAAAAATGGTGCTTTGTAGCGCAGTGGAAGACTTAGATATAAGCCCTGACCTGACCGGGACTGACCTCTCTCACGTAGTGCAAGACAGCGCAGCAGAATGTTAGAATACCAATGACTAGCCCAATCAACGTCGCAGTACAGACCAAACATACATCATCCTCATCACAAGGTGTGGAGGGGCCTGGCGCTACACACAGGAAGAATGCGCCAGGTCCAGACCATACACAGACGAAGAGGAGGGGATCAGACGAAGAAGAAGGGGGGAAGATGGGAATGTTGTCAACACCAAGTCTTCGTTACAAGTCCCAGATAACCCCTCGTCAAATGTCTGAAGTCCAATGTCCAGTCTGGATCCAAATGTCACCAAGCCCGCTCTCTCATAGTCTGCTGATGCAGTGAAGTCAGGTAGCGAGAGGGTGAGAGGGAGGTGGTGGACTGAGAAGAGGAAGAAGAAAACTCTCTCTCTCTCTCTCATGTGACAGGTACTAACCTGTGAAGATGGCGTCGTGCTGCAGGTACCTCGAAGGCGAAGCTGGAGCTATCCGCCCAATCTCTCTCTCTCTAGTACTACCCTAGCTCCTATTAGCGCCCAGCGCTGAAGACTACTGCTAACGCTACTAGCGCCCAGCGCTGAAGACTACTGCTAGCGCTAGTACTACTCCTGCAGCGCTCCTCCAGAGTGCTGCTGCCGAATCCTGAAGACTACCTCCTGCCTCCTGAACTGCACGTGAAGTGCCTGGGAAGTACCTAGGAACTACCTGCAGCCTGCAGGGCGGGCCAGATTATATATAGTGCTGGCCCGTCCAGGAGGCTGCTCTTGCCAATGCCAAAACGTGCCAGACCCTGGCATTGAAGCTCAAACAAGGGTTGTCTTGAAAACACGCCCAAAATGGCCTGTGCTAAAACCCTGGTCTGGTCCCTAAGTTTCAGGGCAGGTCGATCTTATGAGGGCCTGAAAATGGCCCTCTGTTTCAGGCTGAAAAGACTCAGGGCCTGGAAGGCCCTGTTTTAGGCTGAAACGACACAGGGCCTGTAGGCCCTTGTTTTCAGGCTTTTAGGCTGAAAACGACACAGGGCCTGTAGGCCCTTGTTTTTAGGCTTTTAGGCTGAAAACAACACGGGGCCTGAAAATGGCCCGTGCAGCCTGTTGCAGGCGCAGCATCTAACATCCAGACACATCATCTTCTGTTCCTTACAAATTCAATGGGCTCATCTAGAAATTCCAGCCGATCAACACTCATCATTATGCAGACAAACTTCCCCAGTAAAAAGCTGTGTGCATGTTTGTCTGCATGTAGTTACCAGTTCGTTGGAACGATTGCAGTCTAACACTGGAAGGTTGATCTGCCCGAACAAAACAAACATCATATAAAGTTCTACCTTGAATTGGCATGCAGCTTGCCCCGGACCCCTCCCCGATAGCCAATAAGCAATAAGGGAAGGGATTCTCAGGATCAGGGTTTACAAGAAAAACCTTCTTCAAGATTAAGAACTCTCTATGCTCACTTCAGGACATGTTATTTGTCCCTTTTCCAACAGGCCTAGGAGGAATTGGCTGGATTGCAAAAACGGAGATTGCAAGCTCCACAAATCTGAGCTTGGAAATGAAACAAAAGAATAATGGGAAAACTTTTCATTATGCCCCACATAAATGTGAAACGTTTTTCACCTGTCAGCAGTAGCGAGTGCAGATCCCAGGGCTCGATCCCTAGTCATCACCTTACCTGTGTTGTTACATACTTCAATGAGTATGCAGCGGAAGTCTGATAACGAACTGACTCACATAGACTGACTCACATAGACTGACCTACATGGCATCACTCCACACACATACAATCATGAGATGGTGGGGTCTGGGTCATGCATAGACGATACCCAGATCCCGTACACACATACACAGATGAAAGGKGGGAGGAGAGACRAAGGAGGTAGGAGGTAGATCACACCGATAGGTCACGAGATAGAGTCCGGTAGGTCTCCAAAATGGTAGTCCAGAATGTCATATAACAAGATCAAAGTGTCGAGGACCAAAGGTCACCAATGTCGGAGATAACCGAGTCCAGATGCAACCGGTGTCCAGCTGTGGTGCAGCCGAGTATCAACCTCAACAATCTCCAAGTCTCCAATCAGGTAAGTACCACAGTCTCGTATCACCGAAA
>BFEA01000376.1:1304527-1320888 GCA_003427395.1 Chara braunii
TGTAGGATAGCGACGTTGGCGGGAGCGTGTGTAGCAGGTCCATCCTTTAGCGAGGGTTGGTGGGGAATGACCACGAGAAAGCATGCGACGAGTGAGTTTGTCGCTGCAGTTCGGAAGTCCTGCCAATTATTGCAGATGCGTTCAAATCTGGTCAATTGCCCAGTGAACACWCYYVCYGGTTGATGGGAAGGGATGTTGGAGGTAGCACTTGGATAGCGAATAACAGGGAAATCCCAAGCAGCCGCTTTATCAAACACGCTCATGCGAAGCGAACCATCAGAACGKACTCGTAGATGCATACCTAAAAAGGTACACGAGCCATCTGTAGCCGTAGTTTCCTTCCACTCAAGACCATAGTGCTCTGAAGGAGGAGGTAATTKCCCCCATGAAAGAACATCATCAATGAGGCGGTAAGTGAAGGCGTATCGCTGAGCAGCTTGGGGATCATGTTGACGAATGTCATCAATAAAGCGTGCTTCATCCCAATAGAGCGTTAGATTGGAAATTTCTGGGCCAGCATTTGTTCCCATTGGAATACCAATGATTTGCTTTCGAAGAGTGCCATCTCTAGTGTACAGAAAAGTGTTTTCTACAACAAAGCGAAGATGTTGGAGAATCTGAGAAACGGAAAGGCTGTCTGGTCCTGAATCGGTTGTCCATTGGCCAGAGCAAGGCCCGCGAATGAACATGTTCAAGGCTCTGCAGCGCGAATGCATGCGGGTATGCTGAAGAGCATAAGCATGAGCTTCATCAACAACCTTTGCCACATTATTCAAAATGCGGTCATGAGGAAGGTTGGTGTACATTGTGGTGAAATCAACCGTGCGAGGAGAGAGGCCACGTAGAGGTTGGTGTACATTGTGGTGAAATCAACCGTGCGAGGAGAGAGGCCACGTAGAGAGGACACATTGTTTTTCAGGTCAATCGCCACCTCATCGGCATTCGGGACGATCCAGCACCGTCGAACACCTTCCTGTTGATAGAGCTCAGTGTCTTTCTCACGAAGAGTAGAAATCACGCCTTGCAAAGCAGTGCTGAGACAGGACGAAGTAGCCGTTGTGCTAGCCAAGGGTTTGTGAGGAGGCCGTTCATAAATGGTGCGAATAGAAGGACGAGAGCGAGTGCGTGGGGGGACAGGACAAGTATTTTGTGCTGTGACTCCAAGAATGCTGCGAAGAGCTGGAGGAGACTTGTGGGCTTTCAACACATAGTATAGGTAAGGCAGGGTATCAGTGTGGGTATAACCCCAATGGTGATTCCATAGTGCATGGTGGTTGAGCACATCAGCGACAGATTCATGAGGACGAGTATAAGTGGGACTGTCCAAATGGGTAGACAGGTGAAACAAATACCAATTCTTGCAACAAATTGCCAAATTGTGGGATGATTTGTCCATAGGAACAATGGCAAAGTGTTGCTGCAGATGGCGTAAGGAGGCATGTGCACAACGAAGTGAATGTTGTTGGCTCACATGATYGGRAGACGAAGTCGCATTGGATTGRCAATGCCCAAGGATTGCAGAACGCCAGCTGTGCAATTTCTGAGAAAGGGACGAKAAAGAAGCAGATCGAGAGTGTCTAGCAAATGTATTCTTGTAACTGRCAATGTACTCATCGAGTCCGATCGCCAGTGCTTGGAGCACATCAGCAGTCTCCCCGTTCAAACGATATTTAGAACCTTCTTGAAAAAGCTTGCGAAGGTTATCGTCTGAGATGATATTGTAATCAACAGAGACAACATGACCGTCCACAAGATATGAACAATGCGGAAAGCATGCTATTCACCTTTAATTAAAAAAAAAAAAAAAAACCGTCCTGGAAAACGCCCTGCACGCAAAAAAAAAAAACAAAAAAACTCTTTGGCATGGGCCTTCTTTTGGCTCGTGCCGCCAACCATTTTGCTTCGATATGCCGACCCCCGAAACTTGCAGCACAAGCACGGCCGCGTGGGAGAAAATGGGCTGGAAAACATACTGGTGAAGTGGATTAGGGATAACAATCTCTGTCCCCCCCCCAGCCCCCCTCCCAGCCCCCCCCAAAAGGGGGCATCCCCTGCCATTATTGTATGCATCTAATCTGTTTACTAAGAGCTATATGTATGTATCATGCAGCTGAATGGGCTGGGTTGCCTGAGAGAACGCTTTACAGGGAAACGAGCAGTGAATCTACCCTTACCAAAGCATGTGAAGGAGCCGGGGGAAGTTGGGGGAGAAGGGGAAGGGAAAAAGAACAGGGAAGAAAATTGGGGAAAAAGGCAGGAGACGAAAGGGAGGCAACTTACAGGCTCACTCTCTCCAGTCATGCTGGACTCATCAATAAGCAATGAATGGCCACTGATCAGAAGTCCATCTGCAGGAACCTGATTCACAATTGCAAAAATTTGTGTAAGGTCAGAAATGAAAATCCCTCTTGGTTTTATGACATGATGAGTGGTGTCTCACATCCCTTCCGTGCGTCAAAGGGAGGCCTCCCCCAGACTTGTTACAACCAGTCGGCCGCCAAAACCTATCTGACCCATAAAACTGGTATAAAAAAAAACAAAACACCATACATCTCACATAAAACACTTACTGAATAAAAGCATCCCTAGCCCAAAGAGAATCCTATCTAACCCAAGAGACCGCTGCTCCAATGTCCAAAAACATAAAGTAATATGCTCATAGATGTGACAAGAAGGGTAAATCTGCAGCACCAATGGCTGAATGGTACTATATCTAACTGATAATAACAGATCATGGACTAAACTCCAGATGGATACAAAATGTTAGGGGCAAAACCCCATTTACAAAAAGGCTAAGCAAGATTTGTTCAGCCACATAGCTACATAGCCCATTGCAGGAAAGACGAGCAGCTATTAAAAAATGCTAGGCTTCCAAGTCTCAACAGCCCTAAGAGGAGGCTGCCCGGAAAATACAGGCCAGCCCTAAGTGAAGGTCCTGGCCTGTGACAAGTCGGCGCCCCAACTGTCAGGCACCCAGGTTCTGTGTTGGGACCCAGAGCGGGCAGGTACCTGGCTGCAGCCCAGGCCAGGCAATGATTAAAGATAGGCCCAGACTCCAGCCGAGAAACAAAAAACAAAGAGGTTGGGCGGCAATTCCACACATTGGGGGTTGGGTGGCATCAGGTGGCATCCCTAAAGGAGTGTGAGCATTGAGAGATGGAAGGTAGCATAGCAGTGGCTGCCATAGCTGGAAGGCAGTGTAGCTCAGGGGAGAAGTTGCAACAGGCAGAGGGGAAGAAAGTAGACTCACATCTTGAAATGGTGGCACCACTGGCACTGAATGTGACAAACATTATAGACTTGATGCAGTACGAGCTAGACGAGATCTGGAAATCCCAGCAAGACTTCCAGTGGTCTTTAGACAGTGAACTCCACTAGTCATTTGGGAAGATTCTTGCTGAAGCCATTGGGAGGATATACAACGCCAATAAGGACAAGAAGTGAAGTCAAGAGATGAAGGAGACGGAGATGGTGATGATAGTGGGGATGAAGGAGCTCACAGTGGCCGAACTCCCATTGTAGAAGTCGATCAGATGAAGGGAGGCCTAGTACTAGAGACAAGGTAAAAATGAGGCCGCGTGCCCAGTACCATGGAAAGAAAGATGAAGACCTGATGACATGGATAGCAGAAGTTCTGGTTTTCGCTGTGTGCAGAAGATGGATGGAAAGCTGCAAGTGTCGGAGCACGGTTTGTCTGACTCGCAAGCATTGTCACAGTTTGCGATGGCCCTGCCAAAGCCAATCAGAAGAATTTTAGCTGCAGATTCCTGTACCCCAGGACAGAAAAAAAAAACAAACAGAAACTTACGGTTCTGGCTCCTTTCCGTTCTGGGGAGCATCAGTTCAGGTCCTATTCCACTGGCAAGTCAGAAGAGATTACAATAGTTACACACGCTCCACCCCATTATGGTCGAGAGGCCTGAGTGGACGGCATTGATTACTTCCCAACAGAAGGATATACCACCCCTCACCCCTGCCTAAGTTAGCCTGCAAGACTTTACTTCTGAACCCGGTTACTAGACTGCCTTCTGCTACCTCTGTTTACGGTTTGGAGCCACCCAGTGGAGGCCTTGTCTAGCTTGCTCCTCTCAGATATTTGGCTGTCAGATCTGCATTAGGTACTGGAGTTGCTAGCTTGGCCCATTAACTTCTATCTTGCTAAAAACCTAAAACATATGGGTTCTAGGATTGAAATTTCTCTGAATTTAGGATCAATGGTTCCACTGAAGCCCCTTCTACCTCTTCCTTTTTCCTTTTTTGGCCTGGGTAGTTTTGCTGTTGAAGTTGGAACTAGGAAAGCCAGGATGTTGTACCTATTGGGATGTTCTGGATGTCCAGGACCCTAAACCCTAGGTCGCTCCATGGAGGTTTCCTGTTGCCTGGTGTTTCTGAGGTGAGGCTTGGCGTGTCGACAGGAGGGGGCTAGGGGCTGTGGGAAGGTGGGAAGGTGGTGGTATAAACCCGGGGGAAGATTCTTCGGTGTAAGGGGGATGATAGTAGATTTGGGATGGTGGCATGTAGATGTGGGATGGTGGCTGGTTCAGTTGTACTTGCGTTGGTGACTGTGACGTTAGTGAGTGATTAGAAGAATTGTTAATGGTTGAAGGAGGGAGGATTAGTTAAATTTTGGGACTTAGTCTGTCCACTTTCAATGTTCTAAGGGGTCATGAGCCTTTTCCCTTTGGACCTTTCACTATTTAGGGTTCTTTTTGGTTTAAGGGGTCCTGAGCCTTTTCTCTTTGGACCTTTCACTATTTAGGGTTCATTTTGGTTCAGATGTTGCCATCTGTTACATCCTGTAGACCGCTAGAGTCTGCTTCTGGCCTGATGCTCTGTGGATGGTGCTTGGACTTTGGTTGTGCTGAGTTGGCATTGTTAGCCAATTTTTCATACCCCAGGACAGACTTATCATGCCTTCACACCGTTCACGGCAATAGATCTATGGAAAAGACCATTTCATCATAGCATTCAAGGAAGGTTGAGCCGAGCAACTGTCATATGGTGAGATTGATTCCAAGAGCGGCAGCAGTGAAGACAATTGGGAAGGGGAATATGCTGTTGTCACTACCAGGAATGGAGGGCCGCCAAGGAGAAGTGGTTGACAATGCTTCCCACCACAGAAGAGAGGCGGTAGAGGACAGTTCCTGCCATAGGCTAGGGAAGGAAGCAGTTCTCCACGTAGAAGCCCTTGTAGGTATCCCCCACATCCAGGACTTGAAGATGGTGAGCCTTGGAAGCAGAGTTTGTCAGTATGCCAATGGATGGAAATGAGAGATTCCAGGCAGTGCTTTAAGTGTGGGAAAGAGGGTCACATTATTCCCTGCTGCTCGAAGTCACAGACTCCAAAACCGAATGACCAGTAGGAGTTGCAGCTGGTGGCGAGCATAGATGGACAGCAAGTAGCACGCACAAGTAGTTCCCCTTCCAACTTGCAAGCCACCAAGGTGGAAGCAGACACAGTCACCCATCCTAGTAGTCGACCGAAACTCTTCCCAAGCCTTGAGCAGCAATGAAGAAGAAGAAACGGCAGCTAATTATAGCAGATGTAGCCGTCTCTCACTATATGCGACCTTGGATTTCTAGGAGGCCCACGAGAAGTCTTAGACGTAGTGGGTGCGAGAGACGACCCATCCTATGTCATACAGATACACCCTATCCTATCTTCCATGCCTCTAAGTTGCTTGCTACCATGTTAAACAGACACCACCTTTCCTTTGCGTGCATAGATGGTTCCACCGGATGTGGGTGGCAAGTATGACGTTGAGCAGGACACTTGCAAATCATGAGGAAGGGAACAACCACGAGGCAATACAAAGTTCATTTTCAATACCAGCGCTTGAAGATGACTAACAGAACTACCCCTAGAATAGTTTCACATTACGAAAACTTTCACAGGGGTGCTAGAGTGACTGGCATGGGAGAAAGATCCTAGTTTTCTTGGAGGACATCGAATGTAGGCCAGCGGAAGTGAAAGAATTTCATGAGTATTAGAATCGTGTCCCAACCCTGGTCCTATGATACCAGACTGCAATGTACCGTAAGTCCCAGTCTGGTAGTTAGATAGGCCAAGCTTAGTCTTGTACGGCAGATAACTTAGGGAGCCAACTGCGATCCAGTTCAGGGAGCAGCCCGGCCAAGAAAGTCTGCACATTCTGGATGCGCAAAAGGTTGAACCCCAACCGAGAAGTGAGGGTATTGTTCAGGATAGTTCGAGCCAGGGAAACTGAACTGTCACGAATGAAAATTCCAAGCAGCAGTAGACGTCAATACCTCTTGATTGCCATTTCCTTAAAATTAATGAAATATTTTTATTGCATGAAATTGACCGTTAAATTCTGAGGGTTCTCTTTTAGGGGTTTTTGCTTGGTCATTTGAACATTAGCAGTGTCATATTAGGGTTTACGTCGTACAAGCCTACCCTTTTGGTCCCATTTCTTCCTTTTTGTTATGATGTTGGCTATCTTGCTGTGCAACAACTCAAAGACAGACAATGTCGCTCAGTGACAACTAAAATGAAAGAACTTGGAAAGAGAAATAGACAGAGGAAGAAGAAAACGATTGGAAGAAGAAGAAGAACACAAGCAAAGACCAATGTGAATTCCCCTTTACCTCACTACCATCTCCAACCTCCAATTACTCCCCCTCTTCATTATAGTTATATGAATAATAACAGTGAAAGAGTGAACCAAAACCAATCTTCGAATCCTCCCCTCACTGCCAGCCACTCAACGGATCCACCATAGCCATTTCATACACCTTCTTCCTACTTGGTCGCGCAGGTGGCTATTCTCCGAGATGAAGAGGCAGGTACCCGTAATCAACTGGTTCTGGGCGCCATAGCTAACTTAGGTAGAGAGAGAGAAAAGGTATTTGGGAGACAGAGAGAGAGAGAGAGTGAGAGTGAGTGAGTGAGAGAGAGAGAGAGAGAGAGAGAGAGAGAGAGAGAGAGAGAGAGAGAGAGAGAGAGAGAGAGAGAGAGAGAGAGAGAGAGNAGAGAGAGAGAGAGAGAGAGAGAGAGAGAGAGAGAGAGAGAGAGAGAGAGAGAGAGAGAGAGAGAGAGAGAGAGAGAGAGAGATGTGCAAAGGTCTGGGACAACTAGACCTAATATAACATTGACATTGCTAATGTGTAGTACAAAACTGCAAAAACGCCAAAAACCACACAAAAAATAACTGTCAATTTGTAATTAAAATATTTGTTAATTTTAACGAAATGGCAGTTTCACAAAATGTGTTGCAGAAGCACTGCTGCGATCTTGTGCGACCAAACATCGACTGAGGTGGAGTGACAGGGCAGGCAGCTGTAGTCAGG
Organism: Chara braunii; assembly: GCA_003427395.1. NCBI lineage: Eukaryota > Viridiplantae > Streptophyta > Charophyceae > Charales > Characeae > Chara > Chara braunii. Next base: position 1,311,839 of record BFEA01000376.1, read on the forward strand.
TAGCATTGGGCGCCATAGCGAACTTGGGTAGAGAGCGAGTGAGAAGGTATCTGGGAGAAATTGAGGCCCGAGGGCTAGAGAGAGAGAGAGAGAGAGAGAGAGAGAGAGAGAGAGAGAGAGAGAGAGAGAGAGAGAGAGAGACTGATTGACTGACTGATTGAGAAAGCAATTTTCTTCCTGGTGGTTGTTGCACACGAAAAAAGCGAATCTTGAAGGCATTCACAAATTTTAAAATATCTATGGATTTTATACCATCGATATCAAGATGATAGCTTCTTGACTCTCGTGGGTGCTTCACAGAAAGGCGATGGTATTGGTCAACGCTTTGCAATTGGCAGGAAGGTAAGAAGGTGGAAGTCAGGAACTGCCAGTTCCCACTATCATGGGGGGAAACCCTCACATAAAAATCATATTCGATTACGCACAATTTAAAAAAAAAAAAAGTCCATGAAATGGCTTGCTGAAACTGCCGCAGACATGACTCTCAAAAACAACTGCTAAATCGGAGTCCAGGGTTTAGGGCTTAGGAGGCATAAAGAACGCACATCACAATAAAGGAAACACACAATTGGTATATGCAATTGACTAGCTTCAAGTATGCCCATGGAATTCTGATTTGCATTTATTATCACCAAGCAGTCTGGAATATCGTTTGTAACAATTCCTTCAAAGCATGAAGGCATTCCCGAATTTTCTTGGTAGAGGCAACTTTGTTGCACTTAGGATTGCCTNAACAATTCCTTCAAAGCATGAAGGCATTCCCGAATTTTCTTGGTAGAGGCAACTTTGTTGCACTTAGGATTGCCTGTATTAAGGGTCTTTGTTTTACATTATCAGTAACCATTTACTAAAGGTTGTAATAACCCAAACAATCCTACCACATTTGGACCTTTTCTACGCTGCATAGAGGCCATTACTTAAAGAAAGGACGCAATGAAAGGCGAAACGCCATGGGGAGAAGCTCTCTTAGATCCATGGATTTCCTATCGGGAAACCACAACGAAGCTGACTTAGTGAACTGAAACATCTAAGTAGCTAAAGGAAAGCACATCAATCGAGACTCCATTAGCAGTGGCGAGCAAACGCGGATTAGGCGGCCTGGATCTTATCTTCACCGGTGATGTGTTTGATGGAGTGGAAAGAAAGGTACAAGGGGCGTCTTCGCTTTGGATGGATGTCTGAGTGGTTGAAGGTATCAGTCCTGAAAACTGACATATTACAAAATATTGAGGGTTTGAATCCCTCTCCATCCGTTCATGTATAATTTATGGATAATGAATTCAATATTGAAAATGATTATCGAGGAACCTCAAATTAGTTTTTTGCGGATTTTTATTTCTTATGTTTTCACTTTATTGACTTGTTATTGTCTGTCTCCCGATTTATATAGGAGACATGAGCAAACCAGGACACCCAAGAACGACAGTCACCCTGAGGCTTAAAATTATAGAAGGAAAACAAGACAACGTTATGCAGAGGAAACTGACAAAGTGGCTTTGAGAATGGCAATGAACTGTTACATTCTAAGGACCTAATCTTCCCGAAATAGACAAAGGATTTAGAGAAGTCAAAACTATGAAACAACACTCAATGACATCGGAAGATTGTCTAGAGACGAGGTGAGAAAAACCTCGAAAATGCTAAGGCATCTATTGCCTTTAGCATTCTTCGAGTCAATGCATTGCCTATGCATTTTGGGAGTCCTCTAGGAAGCTCGGGTATCTAGATTCCAGCTAACCTACATCTCACTAATGGTACTTCGGGATCTGTCAATTATCGTATGATCTAGATCTCTCACATACAAACCCAATTGATATTTTATAACGTAAGTCTCATTCTTTGCTTCATTATCTGACAAGACCAAATAGGTTGTCTACAAAAGACCCATGTAGAAAAGATGGAAGATCATAAAGCATTCAAGACTCCAAAGTTCTTCGAGATTGGATATTAGAGAACGTGTAAATTGTCACCATAAGCTTCATTCAAAACATGAAAACACAAAAAACTTTAACTTAATTAGAACTTATGTCACTTTACTGCAAAGAGAAATGAAAGGTTAATCGAATATTGCTCGAGATAAACTAGGTATCCCAAGGTTAACTTGGTGGTTAATTATTATTAGTGCAGTCGACCATTGTAAAGATCGCCAATGTTTGCATAAAACTTTATGAACGTGGTTGGTGGTAACTCGCGCTCGCTAATGTTCAGTACCATGAACTTGGGCAAGAGAATCCACAAATTGATTTGAAAGGTCGCTGACCTTGATCTCCATAATTTTAGCAGGATTCTATGATGTCTTGACAAACGAATTCTACAATGGAAGCACGACGAAGATCAAAGGTTCAAACCCCATAAGGAACCTAAACCATCTAATTACTGACGTGGCTTAGCTTTCGACCCACATGTAAGACTTTCAACTGATATGGCTCTTCTCAAAATCTATATTTCATTTATGATGACAAATCAAAATAACAAAATTCTTGAGTCACTTCAATAGGTTCATAAATCACTCAATTCTCTTAATCATCATCGGAACGTAGCTCACATTCACTTTTGCAAGTTATCCCTTATGCATACATAACGTATACTAGTAATACTACATACATAAAACGAAAATTGTGAAAAATGGCCAAAAGAAAGTAACAAAGAAAAAACTGCACGAAAAAAGGCAAACACAATGGATTCAGTGTGCCTCATGCTGTCTGATTTTTTCTTCATTTGTTTCACGAAGCGCATTTGTTTAGTTGATACATATGTGACAATACAATATGAAAAGATGAATGTCGGAGAGAAATCAATTGATCATCACCTGATCACCAATGTCAAGGTAGACTATGTCCCCAACTAGAAGATCAAATATGATGACCTTCGTTCTCTTCCCTCGCCTTACGACCTGGCTCGATTGAGAATGTCATTGTGGCAAAAGGCACATGCAAGAAAAACAGGAAAAAAGTTTGGTGACATTACAACAACAAACTCAAACTATCTTTTTGGCATTTGTTGGGGTAACAATAACGCCCTCACATTAACTATGTAGTGATGTTTTTTTGCATTCATAACATTGCTTTCCCAGGTTCCCAAAGCCTATATCCATGAATAGAAACAAGGTGCAATTGCAAGTACAAATAAATATGTAAATTCAAAAAGAAATTCAAGCCCAAGTCTTCATCTGTCATGCTAAAAGTTCTCAATTCCACTGTGCAACTTTTGAACTGTTACGCACTTGCCTCCTGCTAAGCAAATGGTACACACCTGTAACTGCTCATACAAAGCATGCATTCAAGTCTCGGTTATGTCCACCTGGCTAATGTAAACATTAGGCAAGGGGATGCCTCCACTTTTTTGAAGTTTTATCATAGGAAGATTTTCATGACTGGCCGGTCACCCGGGCGTGACGCCCAGGGGGGGTCTAACGCCCGGGATACCCAGGCATGGAAAAAAAAAAAAAAAAAAAAAAAATCTAGGCTACCAGAGTGGCCCGAGGTCACTTGCTCGGTCGGGCCAAAAAAAATAAGAAACATAAATAAAATTTGATTTTGTATTCAACATTTGGTGAAGAATTTCGATGTGACCCTGAGGCAAAAGTTGTTTAGTTTATTTTTCTGCATAACATAGTTTTTTTTTTCAGATTTTTTGGATTTTTTTTTTTTTTTTTTGCTGGGACCCTCCCTTGCATGGGCTGGCCACCCGGCACCCAGGCGGCTCGGCTGGTAGCCTAGAATAAAATAATAAAAAAATAAAAATTGGCGGTGGGGGGTTTCCGCGCTCTCCGAGAGGAGCCCAAATCCGGGCTCTTTTCTGTTTTGGAGTGTTGGCTGTCAGGGGGGGGAAGGGGAGTATAAATGATAAAAAAGGGGGTGCCATAGTGTGATTTGGTTATTTTCATTTTTATCTTCAGTTCCGTGAGGAATTCTCATACGACCCTCAGCCAAAAGTTGTTTGTATTGCAATTCTACACAATATTTTTCTTTTCCATATTTTTTTGGATTCTTTTTTTTTTTTTTTTTTTTTTTTGCGTTGGGGTTGCCCGGGCCCATACCCGAGGGTCATGCTCGGCCTGTCACCCGGTCACCAAACCGGTCGAACCGCAGGTCCTCTTGACAACTTATTTGCGATGTCTGCCTACAGATGTCAAAAATAAGCTGGTCGATGAGGCCTCCATCGATATACATGACTTTGCTTCTTTCAGCAAGAAGACCTTAAACATTGAGGCTAGGCTTGGGAGTGCCCAACAGGGACCGGTAGATGGGAGAAAGAAGAAGCTCCCTAAAGACTAGAGGAAGAAAGGCAATCTCATGTTCGTTGACCATGATGGTCAAGTCACTGAGATTGACGACTTCGCTGACCTTGGGGAAGAAACAAAGATAGATGGGAGTGTAGAGACTTCAGATGGTGGAGTCGTCGCTCCTATCAGGGAAAAGGCTAAGGAGGTCGGGAAACAAAAGGTAGGCCGGCCCAAAGGTCAAAGTTCCCAAGGACCACCCATATGGGTGAAGCTCGGTCTAGAGTACGAGGTGTGGCGACACCGTGTTGTGTGAGGCGCTTGCTTGAACTGTGACCAATATGGGCACACGATGGCTAAGTGCAAGAGTAAGCAATTCGCTACGAAGGTCTCGTCCTCAATAGTGATGGCTCTGGTGGTGCTTCTGTGAGCAATTCCCAGGGAAACACCTCCGCCCAGTAGGAGTGTTAGTCGCTCTTACTCGTGCTGAGGTGGTAACTTTACCTTCTCCATTTCGGACGATGGCCAAGGCTATTGACCCCATGATCGCCCCGCAGACAGATCTGTACCAATCGATGCTCTGTTCGATGGGTGCGTTTGAGTCCTTAATGGAGTTCGAGACTGAATGGCTAGAAAAAGACACAAGAGACTCTTGGGCGATGTTAAACAAAGGTCCAAAGGGTGAACATTTCGTGGTAGAAGTCGTTGTAGGTGGCTGAAAGGTTGGCGCCTTTGTAGACATTGGCTCTACGCGAAATTTCATCAATCGTGCTTGTGTCGATAGGCTACGCTTAGGGTACCAAGTGCAGCGGCTTAGCAGAATTGTAGAATCTACCTTAGCCAACAAGCACTCCATGATAGTTAAGGACTATGTTAAGGACGCAGTCTACACCTTCTCCTATGAAGGAGGAGAACTAAGACATAAGATATTGTTGCTTGTTAGCGACGAGCTGTCTTTCAACATGTTGCTAGGCATGTACTACCTCAAGGTTGCTAAGCCTCAATTCGATTGGGATAGGAAGGTGATGATCCACAAGTTGCCAGATGGAAGCACCGTTAGGCTGCAAAAGTTTAAGGCTAGCACACTAGTGGAGAACTATGGTTGCGTGTGCACGTTGTCTTTCTATAACAACTACAACATAATCGCGAGGAAGGTATGTACTTAGTCTTTGTCTCTGAGAAAGGGGAGACAGTAAAATCACCCCAAAAGATAGAAGCAATCGTTGCGCAATATACTGACCTCTTTGAGGAGCTATTGTCCACGCGATAAAAGTCTTCCTCGGTAGCAAAGTACCTGAAGGGCGGATCTACAGGATGTCTCCCACAGAGTTAGATGAGCTCCGCCGCCAGCTCAAGGAACTCTCAGAGAAGGGTTGGGCTCGACCAAGCATGTCCCCCTATGGAGCGCAAATTTTATTTGTCCCAAAGACAAGGGGGACCCTAAGGATGTGCATTGACTATAGGGGACTCGATACCATCACCATCAAGAATGCAAAACTCCTACCACGCATTGACGACCTCTTGGATAAAGCGCAGGGATGTTGGCATTGCACTAAGATAGAAGTACGGATACCATAAGATTGCTATTAGACCTGAGGACCAACACAAAATCGCCTTCCAAACCGGGTACGGCCTGTACAAGTTTGTGGTGATGCCCTTTGGCCTATGCAATGCTCTTGGGACGTTCCAACACGCAATGAACTGGATCTTTCATGAGTACTTAGACAAGTTTATCGTTGTGTACCTCGACGATATCCTTATCTTTAGTAAGACTATAAAGGAGCAGGCTGAGCACGTGAAAACAGTGCTAGGGATCCTAACTAAGACGACACCAGTACAAGGTTAACTTGAAGAAATGCGGATTTGATCGCATCAAGATCTTGTTCTGGATCATGAAATTTCCGCGGATGGTTTGAGGTCGAATGATGCTAAAGTGGGCAGCATACGTGGCTGGCCCATACCTCAATCTGTGACTGAGGTGAGGTCGTTCTTGGGGATGACAAGCTACTATCGCCTATTTGTAAAAAAATACAGCACGATAGCCTCTCCTTTAACTGACGCACCTTGACACCCCTTGGGAGAGGACCGAAGTGTGTGAAGCGTCCTTCAAGAGATTGAAGTATGCCCCGATGCACTATGAAGTACTAAAACTTCCGGATCCTGAAAATCCCTTTGTTGTGACCATAGACGCAAGCCAATACGGCATGAGGTCGATCGAGTACATGAGCAAAAAGATGCCATCTCATAAATTAGCTAAGTTCACCTATGAGCGCGACCTCTATGCCCTCTATCAAGCGCTGGTCCATTGGAGGCATTACCTCCTCGGCAGATTCTTTTATGCGAGATCGGTCTATGAGACGCTGCGCTGGATTAAGACACAACCCGTGCTCTCCGACGCACTCCAAAGGTGGATTGAAGTCGTAGACATTGAAGTCATAGACATTGAAGTCATAAGCATGTATGACTTCAAGCTCGAGCCTCTGAAGGGAGAGTACAACAAAGTGGCTGATGCACAATCGCGTAGGGCAAACTATTTGGGCGCACCAGTGACTAAGTTTGGGACTTCTAATGATGTAACTCACTCTATGGTGGAAGCCTATCAAGAGGACACAGTCATGTCTGAGATCATTTGCCAATTGGAAGCTAAAAAGAAGGCTACTTCCGATGAGTTTGTGCTGGTTGACAGCTTGCTGTTCATTGAGAAGGCTGGGAATAAATGTTTGTGTGTATCAAATACAGAATCTTTGCGTAGTTTAATTTTTAGGTGACTGTCACGATGCAACCGGACATTTTGGACATTTTGGCTATAAAAAGACAGCTGCAAACTTAGTGCATAAATTTTGGTGGCCCACAATGATGGATGATGCAAAAACGTCTGTAGAAACTTGCCAGGTATGTCAGCGTGACAAGCCACAAACGCAGGCACCACTTGGGCTTATCAAGCCCTTGCCCATCCCTGCTGGCCCAGGTCGAAGTGTGTCCATGGATTTCATGGATACACTTGTGACCAGCAAGAGAGGTAAAGGGCACATCTTCGTCATTGTGGACAGATTCACTAAGTATGCTAGACTAATCGCTATGCCTAAGACAACTGGGACTGACCACATCATCAAGCTATTTATGGACAACTGAGTACGCGACTTCGGTCTACCTAAGTCTATTACGAGCAACAGGGATGTCAGATTCACTAGCGAACTGTGGCAAAGTACAGCCCAACAGATGGGCAACCGACTGCAAATGACATCAGGGAACCACCCTGAGTCAAACAGACAGGCCGAGCAGATAAACCGGGTAGTGCAACACTTGCTTCGGCGTTATATTAAGCAAGTCAAGATGACTGGGATGAGAAGTTACCTCTCATCGCCAGCCTGTATAGCAATGTTGTGCACAGCACTACCGGTAGGACCCCCAACCAACTGCATCTTGGTTGGAAGCCCAGATCTCCTCTTGACTTCCTGGCCTGAAATACAGCCAACCGCAGCACCTGGTAGCATAGAGTTTGCTGTCAAGTCCGAACAGATGCTGAAGCAGGCTGTAGAGTACATCAAGAGAGCTCAATATGCCATGGTTGCATCTGAGAACAAACACAGACGACTGTCTGCATTTCAGGTAGGTGATCGCGTCTGTGTAAAGTCATCTGAGTTGGGACAAGAGTTGGGTACCTCACACAAACTGATGCCACAGTACTTTGGACCCTGAGAAATTCTTGATATAGTGGGAGATCAACCAGATAGTCCATATGTCATTCGCATACCTGGTCACCTCCGCACACACCCTGTTTTTCATGCCTCCAAGTTGGCACCTTTCGCTGAAACAGAACAGTTTCCCTCCAGAAGGTCGATGCTGCCTCCAACCATGGATGGACACGTGGACATCGACGACATTGTTGAGCACAAGCCGATGCCTGTGCCCAAGCCTCCAGGCAGGGGACACCCTTCAAAACTGCAGATGCAGTACCGAGTGCGGTTCAGACATCATACGGATCCTAAAGAAGATCGGTGGTTCACAAGAGAAGAGCTAATGAAGACTGCTCCCCAAATTATCTCAAGCTATGAACAAAATTTGAAAGGGAAGCAGCCTGCTGTGTAACGACTTCTCAGAGGACTATCGAAGTAAAGGAGGAGGAAGTGAAAGGGTTTATGCCTCGGCATAGGGCCCTGCAGCAGGCGAGTGCCCGCCCTAAGTGAAGGCGGGCGCCCTGAATCTCAATGCGCCCTGAACTCGTCAAAGTTTGCAAATCTTGGTCGGCGCCAGACAGTTGCCACATGCCAGTTGGTTACAATTCGCCTTGCCCGTGAGAATCCAAAATACTTGTGAGCCTTCCAGGCTCTTCCAGCAACGTGGTCCAAGCAGGGAGCATCGCACGTTTGTGCCTGGGTGGTTGGGCATGCCTAACCAATTCGGTCCCAGGCCACTGTCTGAATCAGGCCTGGGCGCAGACACTTTGGCCGAGACTGAAGCTCCAGGAAACTCGGTCTCACGTGGGGGAAGGAAAGGCAAGTGCCCGCCTCTTTTCATATAGGAAAGGGCAGGGCGCAGGGTGGAACAGTCGGGCACTTGCAAGCATATGCGGCAGTGCTGCTGGAGCTAGCGCTAACGGGGCTGCTGCTGCGCTAGAGTGTAGGCAAGTGTGCACGCGCGTGCGGTCGTGCGAGAAGGCAGGGCGCTGCTGAGGGCAGCGCCATAGCCAGCCTCACGTAGCCGGGGCTCAGCTTGGACATAGCCAGTGGAGGTGGTGGTGGTCTTCGTGTACGAGGGAGAAGACGTGGGTGAGGAAGTCAAGGGAGAGAGAGAGAGAGAGAGAGAGAGAGAGAGAGAGAGAGAGAGA
>BFEA01000376.1:1367969-1378243 GCA_003427395.1 Chara braunii
CTAGGGATCGAACCCTGGGTCCTACATCAGCTACTTCGAACTGGTGAATACCGTTTCACCTCATTTTTCCTCATTTATTTTTATCTTAAAATTAATAAGGAATTTCGAGGGGACCCTCAGCCAAAAGTTGCTTCTATTGCAATTTTAGACAACATATTTTTTTTCCAGATTTTTTTGAATTTTTTGAATTTTTTATTTTTTTAAATATTATGCGCTGGGGCTGCCCGGGACCCTGCCAGGCCACTGCCCGGTCCGGGCCGCCCGGGAGGGTACCCAGGCGACCTTCCCCCAGCCGGGCCGCCTGGGGACCAGCCTAGACGCTGCCTCTTGATTTATACTTCTGTTGGTCGCTGGTCTGTTCCTTTCCACCGGGCCTAGGGTGCACACAGTCCCACATGGTACTTGCTGACCGGACAAGGTGCAACTGGGACTGGTACCGCGGACTAGACCTGGTAAGTCTGCCCACTTGCCCACTTGCCCACTAGCCTACGGACTGCTTCTGAGAGTCTCGAAGGGGCAGTCCTAGAAGACTCTAGACCTTCCTACTTGCCCTTTCGGTACTGTAGCAGCTACAACTAGGTTGACCCTTCAGACCTAGATCGAGCCCTGGGATCTGCATCTGCTACTGCAAAAAAGGTGAAAACCGTTTCAGTCCCGCCGGCCTGAATTCGAGGTCCTCCGAGAATACTTCAGTCCAAGACAGGACCTTTACCTTTTGTTATCTCTCTCATAGGCTCGAACTATATCGGGAGCAGTCTCTAGAAGCTCTGTTCAGGTAAACCAGCGGTCGTCTTCCGGTTCTTGATAGGTAAATCTAAGTTTGTACTGCTTCTGTGGACGACCTCTACCTCCTGTTCTGAGTACATCTTCACCTACAATATGATCAATGTCATATCTTCCGTCCATATCCAGAGGGATCATGGATCTCTGCGATGGGAACTGTTGACTCGTAGTACAGGGCAACAACTTTGACGCATGAAAAACTGGGTAGGTGTGGAGGTGTGCTGGAATGTCTATTGTGTAGGACGGTCCATCGTCCCATGGTCCTCTATAAGCAGGTAACAGTTTCTGTGAGATGTTCTCCTCAGGAGCGAACTCTTTAGATTTGACCCAGACTAGATCGCCTACTTGGAACTGCGACGGGCGACGATGTTTGTTGGCTTTTCTATCATCCCGTGCTGGGCCTTCCTGAGGTTTTCTATTACGGTAGCAATGTCTTTCTCATGCTGTAGCGCAAACTCCGTAGTGTCGGGCGGTGGCCTTTGTATCTGATCCTGGTTCAGTCCCTCAAACGGTCTACGCGGTCTAAAGGACTTATGCAGTTTGTTGGGAGTGCGACAGGTTGCTAAATGCACGCTGTTGTTATATGTGCTGGCTACCTTTGGGAGCATCTCATCCTAGTTGACTTGATCGGGTCTAATGTACATTCTAAGAACTTCTTGCAGGATTTTGTTCGTCTGTTCAGTCTGCCCGTTAGTCTCTGGATGACAGCCAGATGACATTAAAAACTTAAGAGTCGTAGACTCTCATCAGTTTCTGCCAGTTCTGACTAGTGAAACTGGTGTCCCTGTCACTAACTATGAACAGCGGTAGACCATGATCACTGACCCAATGATCAAAGAACTTCTCGATTACTAAATCTGTGCGTGCCTCTGAAGGCAAAGGAACAAAAACTGCATATTTACTAACCTATCGACTATAACCATGACTTGGCTCTTGCCATACCTACTCCTGACCCCAGTGTCCATGAAATCGATGGACAAAGAATCTCTGGGTCCTGCGGGAATAGGCAAGGGTCTGAGAAGACCAAGACGGGCTTGTGTAGTGGTCTTGTTCCGCTGGCACACCTTACAGTTGTGAACAAACTCTATGCAGTCAGCCTTCATGCCAAGCCATGTATACGTGCGGACGAGGTTGGCTAACGTCTTTTGCCAACCAAAGTGTCCCTCTATATCGTGGCATTCCCCTAGTATCAGACTACGGATCTCCTCACTGTTGGGGACGCATAATCGGTCGGCTACGTTAGTCTTCTCAAGTAACAACCCATCTGTAGTGCGGTAATCTGGTTCAGACTCTGGGGCCTCCTTAACTCTCTCGAGGAGGTCACTATAAATAGGGTCCTGCGCATACGCCTCTTTGACTTTCTGTTGCCGGTCTCTCCCTATGTCTAGATAGTGTACTATCGCTCCAAAGTAATCGGCTCTCCTGCTTACAGCATCCGCAACTACATTGTACTTTCCTTTGACAGGCTTGAGCTCAAAGTCAAACTGATCTATCTTTGCGGCCCACAACTTAGGTGTCATCTTGGCCTACGTCTTCAGCCACCTCAATGTCTCCTGGTCTAAATAAACTTTGAAGTGCCTCCCAAGCAAGTAATGCTTCAAGTGGTCTAACGCTTGCCTGAGAGCGTAGAGTTCCCTCTCATAGGTCGATGTCCCTACCTTCTCTGAAGGCATCCTAGCAGACATGAACTCTACGGGTCTATACCCATTGCCATCATCTTGCTGTAGAACAACACCTATATTATACTGACTGGCATCAGTAGTGACAACAAAGGGCAGGGATGGATCGGCTACCTTGAGGACTGGGTACTCTATCAAGGCCCGCTTCAACTTCTTTAGGGCCGATGTACAATCTTGGTTCCACTTCCAAATCGCTTTTTTCTTTAGCACTCTGCGAAGGGGAGCAATCACAAACTTCCTGTAATAGTTCGCCAATCCTAGGAACGACCGCAACTTTGTTATCATGTGGGGAATTGGCCAATCTCTTATCGCTGCTATCTTACTGTCCTCAAGCTCTATGCCATCTCCATCTAACACGTGGCCCAAGTACAATACCTGTGTCTTGGCCCACTCACACTTCTTCGTGTTGATCTTGAAGTCAGCTCCTCTCAACTTCTCCAAGACTTGCCTCAGATGAGCCTCGTGCTCCTGGAGGGTCTTGCTAAACACTAGGATATCATCTAGATACACAATGACAAATCTATCTAACTACGGCGTAAACAAATCGTTCATGCAGCGCTGAAACGTGGTTGGCACGTTGGTTAGTCCAAAGGGCATCACAACAAACTCATAGTGCTCGTATCTAGTCCGGAACACCGTCTTGTACTGATCATCAGGATGGACCTCTATCTGATGATAGTCTGGCTTTAAATCTATCTTGGAGAAATACTTGCAGCCCTGCACCCGATCCAACAAATCATTTATTCGGGGCAGTGGTTCTGCATTTTTCCTTGTGACGACGTTAAGACCCATATAGTCAGTGCACATTCGTAACTCTCCCTCTTTCTTGGGAACGATCAGGACAGGTGCTCCAAACGAAGACGAGTTGGGCCTAATCCAACCCTTTTCGAGGAGCTCGTCTAATTGCTTGCGCAACTCCTCTAACTCCCTTGGGGACATTTTATACACAACTCCCTTAGGAGTCCTACTGCCAGGCTCTATCTCAATGCGATGCTAGATCAGTCGCGACACTACTCGCTCCAAACGAAAACGAGTTGGGCCTAATCCAACCCTTTTCGAGGAGCTCGTCTAATTGCTTGCGCAACTCCTTTAACTCCCTTGGGGACATTTTATACACAACTCCCTTAGGAGTCCTACTACCAGGCTCTATCTCAATGCGATGCTAGATCAGCCGCGACACTACTCTTGTAGGCGGCTCAGGCAAATCTGCATGCTCTTCCAGCAGCTTGGCAATACAAGGGTCGATTGGCTCTTCCTCTTTAGGCTCAGTAACTGGCCTAACATAGGCTACAAAAACTTGTTCTTCTAGTTGCAGTCTTGGCTTCACCTGATGGACTAGGGAGCCTACACTCGTGCTCTCTCAAATGGAGTGAGGCTCCTGCCGCCTCTCCCCAGTCCATTCCTAGGACCATATCGAATGGGAGGTTGTCCTCTACGAGGAGAGTCAGGGAATGGAGAACTTTCTCAACCTTCCCATCTTTCTCTAGGCGGAAATATGCCTGGACTCCCTTGACGTAATCCTCGATTCACATGATGTGATTGTCTGCGACGATACTGACCATAGGTTCTTTTAACTTTTGGACTTTCAAGTTTAACTTCAGCTTCTGCAGCGCTTTGCGGCTAATGTAACTGCGGGTGGCCCCACTAACTATAAGGGCTCCAAACCTGCCTTTAAAAACCTCTACATCCACTAACACTAGTTGTCCCTTTCCATCCTTTTTCATCTTGGCCCACGTTGGCATCCTCTCTTTTAACTCTTCTGCCAAACCTGTGAGGGAAGTGCCTAGAAAGACTCTAACGCAAGTAGTCTCCGGACAACTATCTAGGCACTGGCCAGTAACCTCTGCCATAGACATGTGGTTTGGGAGTTTCTCTATGGTGCGTGCACTCTTCTCCACATGGTCTAGGGGTAAGGGCAGTTGTGACCCCTACCGGCGGTTGCCTTTTGCTGCCTCTGCAGCAGCTAGCCGGGCATCTTTATACTTGGGGCAGTATTTGATAATGTGCCCCGGATCACCGCAGTAAATGCATTGATCCGCGTTCATCCTTCTGTGCCACACTGTTTTTTCTAAACCCAGCGCTTTCGTCCATAACTCCTTTGAGTGCCCTAGCACTCTTCCACTGACGTGAGTGGATGGTTTGCAACTTATTAGAGACTTTAATTCCCCTAGTAACATCTGCAAACCTCTCGCGGAAAAACCTGAAAAACTCGTTTAGGGGTGTGATGATGGAGTATGCTACCATATCATTCTCACAGTTGGCGGCAGAAGCAAGCGATCGGGTGAAGCTAGACGCTTCATCCTCGAGAGGTGAACGTAAGAATTAACGTTTGCCTCCCAGTTATCGAAATTCTCTTCCTCTTTCCCACTGTAAGAGTCAGGAAATTTTACCTTCACTCGCTCCCGACGCAGGCGGGCTTCCTCCTTCTTTGGAGCTACTAACTTGACTCCCTCGATCGCGCCTTTGTAAAACCTCTCCATATTCGTTAGTCGGGCTCGCGTCTCAGTGCCCATGCGCATCATCATATTGTGCGCAAAATCTCTAAAGCCTACTCGCATGGACTGGAGGGCTATATCATGGCCCCTCAGATAATTCATTTGCTCCTGTTGAGCCCGGATCATCACTTCCATGCTCTTACCTATGATCTCCACTTTGTTCTGGAGATCCGCTTGCTCGGCCAAACGCGCATGTTGCTCCCTCGTGGCGGCCAACTCTTTCTCCAACTTTGTTGCCACCTCTGTGCGCCTCCTTCTCTACCTTCTAAGGCGCAACTTCCACTCCATCCTCTTCTCCTCCTCCAATGCCTGATGCTGCATGGGATCCTTCACTGCCTGGATCTCGGCTATTGCCGTGTCCCTCTCATCTTGGGGGATATACATCATTGCTTCTTCATCTTCTCCCAGGGATAGATTTGCCACCCACTCAGTCATCATCTTTTCCAGTTTCTTCTCCTTCTCTGTTGTGCCACTCGACTCCCCTTTTTCTACCCTCCTGACATTCCTCGCCAGGGGTATCTCCTCGTCTTCTTCTTCTTCTTCTTCCACTGCCTTCAGTTGTTCTTCTTCTTATTTCCTCAATCTCTCCATTTCCTCCTCCAACTTCTTCTTCTTTGCCGCCTGCTCCTTCAATAAGGCTTGCTTCTTGGCTTGCTTCGCCAACTCCTTTTTCTCTTTTCTTTCTTTCAGCACGACGGCGACTTGCTCTTCCTGCCCTTTTGTATACGGGGTGGTGCTCGTACCGCTATGCGTATCCACCATGGTGAAAGGTGCCAACCGAGTGACAATTCCACTCCTCACCACTTAGACTTCCACACCCTGACTAACTGACTCTCTATGGACCACAGAGTCCTTCCCTTTGTTCCAGCAAGGTTACCACAGCCGACGAAAGCTTTTGCCACCACTGTCCTTTACAATCCTCGACCCAAATGCCCTGCACCTATGGTCAACCCACCTGGCTTTCCCTCCGGTTCAGAACCCTGTCAACTATGGTCTCTAGCCTAGACCTATAGCTATGGCTGTCACTACAGGACTTCACTGCTGATCAAGAGGCATTTAAGGAGATCCCCCATAACTCCTCAAGAATTGTTTAACATCGCAAACATGACGACACGATCAGCAAGTCCTCTCAAGACTTAGACAGCCGGTTGTGCAGCCCACAGCTCGGATTTTGGGCCAACCACGCCACACTGAGCAGCCCGCCGGTCTGTACCAGTCCTTGGGAGGGTTAGTCCTCCAGGACGTGTCAGTCGTCAGACATGGACAGCAGCCCTACTCAGCCCGTGCGGGTTTGGTCAGCACAACTCTATGACCTCATTCACGGAGTTCCTATCACCTGGACAGAAGAGACTCAATGCAGAAAGAAGAGACATACAAACTCGGCAAGTACCATGGCGTGAGTGCACATCCATAGGACTAGGGGATATGCTGAAGGGTTGGCGAGATTATACAAAACTCCGGCTTGGTCAAACTTTGTGGTCAAAAGCTCCGGCCACGCCTTGATCAACACTGGTCGACACCTCAGTCAACGTCTTGGTCAACACCCGTCAACACCTCGGTCAACGTCTTGGTCAATGTTGGTCAACACCTCGATCAACGTATTGGTCAACGCTGGTCAACAACTCGGTCAACGTCTTGGTCAAGTTCAATAAGCTCGGCTATGGCTGCCGACCCCTTCTCCTTCACCAACCTTTACCTTCCTCCTTCTCTCTTCACCTCCACCCTTGGCTATGGCTTCTCTCTCCTCCTTCGTCTCGTCACCTTCACCCCCCTGCTATGGCTTCTTTTTCCTCCTTCGTCTCATCTTCCTCCTTCACTCTCTTTCTTTCTCCCAACTTCGTCTTCCTCTCTGTGTCCGAGCTCGACGGCTATGGACGCCACCTTCTTTCTTGGACCGCACAACCAATCGTGTATCATTCCTCTCTCTCTCTCTCTCTCTCTCTCTCTCTCTCTCTCTCTCTCTCTCTCTCTCTCTCTCTCTCTCTCTCTCTCTCTCTTCTTCTTCTTCGTCGTTGTCTGTGCAGGTACACGACGTCTTCCTGCAGCAACGCAGCTCTGGCGGCTCCTTCTTCTTCGTGACGACGACGATGGCGGGTGGAACAGTGGGAACCAGCTCCGATACCAATGCAATCAGACTCGTTTTCTTTCACCCAGCATGCATGAAAACAGATGGCAATCACACTGGTGACGAGCGCCCACACAAAGCTCAGAGATATCATGGCCAAGAACACAGCTCAGATTCAACTCGTTTCGAATGGCTATGGCGCCTGTGCGCCCTCACAACACCCTTCCACGCTGTATCCTCAGCACTGTTCACGCGCACGCGACTCTGGATCTCCCTGGATATCCCACACACGCACACAGTTCACTGCACAGTCACTCACATACTTGTAGAATACCTCTAGCCTATTGCAGCTATGGCTGTGTTCTACCTCTAACACTAACTAGCAGCTATGGCTGCTTCGTCTCCCTTCCAGCCCGCTTCTTCTTCGGGCACTCGCAGACCTCCTTGCACAAGTCGCTCAGGCAGCGCTTCCGCACGGCTCACAGTCTGAATGAATGAATAACTGGACGCTGCCTCTTGATTTATACTCCTGTTGGTCGCTGGTCTGCTCCTTTCCACCGGGCCTAGGGTGCACACAGTCCCACATGGTACTTGCGGACTGGACAAGGTGCAACTGGGACTGGTACCGCTGACTGGACCTGGTAAGTCTGCCCAGTTGCCCATTTGCCCGACAGACTGTTTCTGAGACTCTCGAAGGGGCAGTCCTAGAAGACTCTAGACCTTCCTACTTGCCCTTTCGGTACTGTAGCAGCTACAACTAGGTTGACCCTTCAGACCTACAGCAGCTACGACCAGGCATAATTTACGACTCCTACCCTACAGGTAAGCAGCTCGAACCTTCTCAGCCCTTGCATCTACAACGGCCTTATACAGACAACTTTAGAGGAAGGTCACAGGTTCAAACATTGATGGGGCAAACTGTACTGTACACGGGTTCGGGGCAGGTCTGGGGATCGAGCCCTGGGATCCTGCATCTGCTACTGCAAAAAGGTGAAAACCGTTTCATCTCAACCATGATGGGGAGGAGCGTGTGTGAGTAACTGACGTCATTTCTTTTGACTTGCCGGTGGGGTAGGAACCAGACTGATGCTCCCCAGAATGGAAAGGAGCCCAAACTGTAAGGTTCTGTTGTTTTTTTTTAATAAAAAAAAGGATGAAGAATTCGGCGTTTTCTCATATGACTGTCCGTGAGAGACAGGGAGAATCGATGCCCTGTCAGGCTCTTCCATTTCAGGGCTTTTTTTTTTTTTTTTTTTTTTTTTTTTTTTTTTTNTTTTTTTCAAGAAAATCAGGGCCTTATGGTCCCGGCTCCATTCTATTCTGGGGAGCGTCAGTCCGGTTCCTATTCCACCGGCAAGTCAAAAATTACATCGTTGGGACTCACGCACGCTTCCTTCCGTCTGGCCGAAGGACCCCTGGACAGCATTGATTGCTCCACCTCAGTGGAGGATTGACTGTCAGCTTGCCCATCCTCTCTCTTTCCTATCAGACCGGACAATTAGGTCTGCCAAATTCCATCGCTGAATCCTAGAAAGATTCCCACTATTGTGATCATTGACCCGAGCCCTTCCCATTCCACCTGCTTTTCCTTTTACCTGAGCAATCACTACACCCTAAACCCTAAACCCTCGTCCTTCTTAACCGCTCCCCAATATACCATTTCCATTCAAGGACCGCCTTCCTCATTGCTCCGAAACCCTTTGCTTTGGCCCTTACCTCCCTTGCTCGCCTTCATTACTAGCCTGCATCCTGGTCCCCACGGTTGTACATCAAAAGTAGTGACCCGAAAGCAGAACTGTCTCAATTAGATTCTGGCTCGAGGGTTCCATGCCCTGATTCCGTGCTTTGCTGTTCCAGATTCCTTCTTGAAGCGGAGTTGTGCCACTCCTTCCAACAGATACGAACATTCCGCAACTCAGCAACCTTCCCCCCTACCAACCATGTCTTGGTGAACTTGTTTCTAGCCTTCTTCCGCTGCTCTTCATCGTCTGTCCATGTACTCTTGATCCTCATCCATCTGAATTTCCTGTTCCTTCTCCAACACATCAGATTCTGGCTTTGGTTCTGACGCTGGCGGAGCCTTGACTGCCTCCGCAAGTCGGGTATATTTATCCATCAATCTCAGCAACTCCTTGTCCTTCTTCATTATGAGCTCGTGCTGTTGTCTGAGTTGCTGGCGTAACTTTCGGGAAATGCCCTTCGCTGCGCACGCTTCCGCTAATGCATACCTCAGGGCATTTTCAAGCCAGCACATTCCAGAATGTATCTGGCTGCAGTTCTGGCCAGCCGTGGATGAATCTGTGAGGCAATCAGGTTCGGAGCTTAGTATGCCCTTTCTTTTGTTTTCTTTTGCTTTTTTTTGTAGGAAAGAAGAATCTCGGCTGTTTCTGATGTGACTCCCCGTGAGAGGCGGGGAGCAATCAATTCCCTGTCAGGCCGTTTCAATTCAGGGCATTTTCACGCTAGCACCTTTCAGAATGTATCTGACCACAGGCCTGGCCAACGTGGATGAATTTGTAAGGGGCAATCACTTTCAGAGCTAGTGTTGCATACCGTATAGGTGCAGACCAGAACAAGAACCGACCTTTCAATACAAAGTATAAGATAGCACAGCGGAAGACTTAGATACCAATGATCCGAACAATCAATATTGCAATGCAGCCCCAAACATACATCATCATCATCATTCCATGGTGTGAAGGGGTCTGGCGCTTCACACAGGAAGACTGCGCCAGCCCCAACCATACACAGAGGAAGGAGATGGGGGTTAGACGAAGAAGAGGGGAAGATGGGAATGTCGTCAACACCAAGTGTTCAGCACAGGCCCAAATAGTCCCTCGTCGAAATGTCTGAATCCCAAAGGTCGAGTCTGGATCCAATGCCGTCAAGTCTCAAGTCACAACTCTCTCTCTCTCTGTAGTAGTCCGCTGATACTGAGAAGTCAGGTGGTGAGAGGGGAAAAAGAGATAGGTGGACATAGAGGAGGAAGAGGAAGAACTCTCTCTCTCTCTCTCTCTCTGTGTCCAGTACTAACCTGTGAAGTTGGCGCCTTGATGCAGGTACCTCGAAGATGGAGCTGGAGCTATGGCGCCACAGGTAAGTACCGCTGGCCTCCGCCAGCCATCTCCCTCCACTGCAACTACTACCACCTACTAGCGCCCAGCGCTGAAGACTACAGCTATGGCTATGGGCGCCCAGCGCCGAAGACTACTACTGCCTAGCGCTGAAGACTACTGCAGCGCTCCTCCTGAG
>BFEA01000376.1:1394514-1408221 GCA_003427395.1 Chara braunii
CTCTCTCTCTCTCTCTCTCTCTCTCTCTCTCTCTCTCTCTCTCTCTCTCTCTCTCTCTCTCTCTCTCTCTCTCTCTCTCCCTCCTCTCTGCTCTAGATGGGTACGATCTATCAACCAGTCATTGGTGGCTAAGCAACAGGCGGTGAACCAACGAATAGGACGGATCACCTTGGTTCCTACATTTAATTGGGATCCCCATCTTTCCTTTACCTTTTCCTTAATGTTTACTTTGGGGCGCAACAGGCGGTACGTTGCCTTCACTGTTAGGTTCTGCAACTTTGTCTTCCCCTGAGATCTGCTTTTCCATGGGTGTGATCACTACCATTCCTTGGGATCCAAGGGGAGCTCGACTAATAAGGTGTTTGACTGATATGCAGTCCATACATCCTTGTCCCGTAACACACGGATACTTTGTAGATCCTTGTTTTTTCCCCATCTCGTCGCATCCGGGGAATATCGGGTAAGGACATTATCCTTGCCTATGTGAAAAAGGTTAAGCAAAGTGTCATCCGACCGCACGTCCACCACATTTCCCACACTTTCTGAGTTGCTCGATATAGATACCCAGTCCCCTTCTTCCAGTCGTGGCCCTTTGCGCAAGATGCGCACCCATTCCAGGGGAATTCTGAATATCAACATTACAAAGTTTTCCTCAATATTGTGACAGTATTTTAGTGTGTCCTTCAGTTGCTGCATTGTCTTCCAATCCCTCGTCTATGAGTTCCAAATGTCTTTTATTCGCATAACGCCTTTTTTAACCCAGCTACACCACGGGGTGACCGAACTGCTAAACACCCTGCTATATCGATCGGTGATCGTCCTGTTTCCAAACAAGGGTTGGCGCATCACTTCCTCCCACCTAGTCGGAGGGCGGTTGTCAGGAAGAGGGAGTTGGCGCCAAGCTCTCAGAACCCTGGCCCAGAAGTCGTCCCGGGCCAGGTCCTTCCGGATTATTCCTCCATTCCTTCATGGCTGCCCCGAGTGCGCCATGGCATAGTCCAGAAGCGGTCTTCCAGCCAGGTCTGCGGGTGAACGTCATGTGGTGCTTGCGGGGCAAGTCTGGCCATCTGTTCTAGTGCCACGGCATACCATGGAAGCTGTTGTGTGAAGAGTAGCCTCTTAACCCATTGCACCATTATTGTTGTGACCTGTGTTTCCGGGTCAAGAATCCCCAGCCCCCCTTTGTTTTTAGGTTGGATCACCGATAACCAAGCTACCCTGCTGATGACATTTGTGGGCTCACCATTGCCTCGCCACAATAGTGTCGTTACTTGACGCTTCAGAGATCGGATGGCTACCTTACTAAGAGCCCAGATTGCTGATTTGTACCAAAGGGCCGCCAGCACCACATTGTTAATCGCCAACACCCTACCAAATAGGGAGGTGTGTTGGTCCTTCCAACGGGCTAACTTTTCTAGAGCGGGTTTCAGTATCCACTCATCGTTCGATGTCGGCCTACCTAGTGCTATCAGCATGATTCCAAGTACCCTAACCGGGGCCTCTTCGGGGAGCCACTTAACCGGTGGAAGCTTCGGGGGGCGCACTCCTTGATGATGAATCCACCAATTCAAAGTTTTATTTCCCCAGTTAACAGTCATGTCTGAGATCGCTCTGAATCGGTCAAATAGTCTTGTGATCTCGTCCATGTTCGTTGTTGTGGCATCTACCATAATTGTCAAGTCATCTGCGAACATTGTCAAAATTGCCAGTCTACGTGATTGTAGGCTTTTTCGAAATCGATGAAGACTATAACCTTGTTCTATTTATCTTGTCTTGTGAGTTTGAGGAGTTCATTGACTAATAGGATATAGTTGTGGATCCTACGCCCTTTGACGAATCCAGTCTATATGGGGTGAATGATGTCGTCTAGGACTGGAATCGGGCGGTTTGTCAGGGTTTTCGCTAACATTTTATACACCACCGTCAACAACGTTATTGGTCTATAGTTCCTTATGTCCATCTTGTCCCCCTTTTTTAACAAGAGGGTGAGAACTCCCTGTCCCACCAGCTCGCCCATCTGCCCTGTCTCCCACACCTGATTATAGAAGTCCAACAGGTCCGGGGCCATATGAGTCCAAAAGGTCTCCCAGAACTCTTTAGGGAACCCATCTATGCTCGGCGTCTTCTCCTCATCCATTTGCATCATCGCCGTCCAGATTTCTTCCTCGGTCAGGGGGCGATCTAGATCTGTTTATTGCTGGCCCGTCAAGGTCTTCTCAAGAGGTTTCAAGAATTCTTCGATTTCTTTCTCCCTAATATATTTCTCCCTTTGTGTGCACCGAAAGGTCAATAGGTCTTTAAAGAAGGATCTTGCTATCCGCACACATTGGGGGGTGGAGGCAACAATATCGTGATGACCGGTTTGTGGATCATAAAGTGCTTCTATGGTAGATCTATGTGCGCGTACGTGGGCCATACTAAAGAATCTTTTATCCATGGTCCCCTCCGTTTGGTGTCGTGCCAGTCGCCCTCGGATGCGTGCTCCCTCCCAGCGTTGTGTGGCAAACATCTGAAGTTGTTGTTTCAGTGTCTGTGCGCTTGCATCCTCCCCTTGCTGTGTCTGTTGAGTTTCATGTGAATTGTGTGCTCTTGAGTCCTCCCCTTGCTGTGTCTACTGAGTTTCGTGTGAGTTGTGTGAGTCGTCGGGTTGATCTTGATGTTCAAGTTGCTGTAGTTGCTGGTGAATTTCCATCTCTTGTTGATGCTTCTTGGCTGCTGAAAGTTTGGAGTACGCCTGGCATTTCCTACCCAGATAGAACAGTCCATTATTAAAGCAGTCTATTTTGTCTTGGATATACTGTTTTGTGTGCACCAAAACGTCCAACAGTTTGTAATATATTTTTGGAACGTTTGTTGTTGTAAGATGGAAGTGTTAAGTTTGTAAAATCCTGGATCGCGATCTGGTTTCTTACAGAAGGATAAAATGACCGTGCACATTTTGTGATCCAGACCCGGGTCGGGGCTGGCTGGTAAGATTGTTGCGAGAAGCAGATATCCTTCCAGATCTTCCGAGGTCAGAATTAAGTCGATCCTGGATCTCGTTTGGTTCTCCGTCCCAGTTTTACGTAGGCATGAGTAGTATCTTGTGTTTGGGTTTAGCCTGTGGAAGGTGTCGAACACTTTTAGTGATAGGCATAACTCGCTGATTATCCACTCATCCTCTTCTACATACCACGGGGCAGGGGAGGGTGTTCGCCATCTATCCATCCACAGGTCTGGGGCTGCGTTGCAATCCCCCGCTTAATGACTGGGACCCCGTTCAGAATATGTGATTTGATATTCTCAAAGAAAGTTTTCCTTTCATTTACAGCATTGGGGGCATAGATACACAATATGCATACAATTCCAAGTTCCAAGGTGACCAGGATTGACAGCCATCGGCCTTCCTCCTGATCCATCGCCCAATATACCGGATCTGCCTGGGATTCGGGGGGGATCCAAATGGCCACCCCGACACTCCCTGGTTTTGGGGCATGGGACCTGAAAGCCTTATATGGCCAGATTATTTTATGTGCGCGGTTGTTCTTTAGAGTGTCCATCAGGTGCGTTTCCTGGACACATACTATGTCTGGCCAGTTTCTACCCCCCACCCCTCTCATCAGGTCCCAGATTGCATTGTGTTGTTCAGGTTTGCTCAAGGCCAGACCATTCACATTTAATGACTGCAAGTCCAGGTCTGCTGCCCTCTTGCATTGGTTCCAAATGCGGTCTTTCCCGCATACTGCTTTAACCGGGTCCATTTACTTGACATGCAGTAGTATCCTAGCCCAAGACGGGTCACAAACGGGTCCACGACAGTTGTTCCCATTCCCAATCTGTGGCCCCCGCCGTCATCCTGAGAAGCGCACATAAGCTTCTCTGAATGTCGTGCTCAGTCCAGGTGTCACTGTGTCTAATCCTGACCGTCTGCAGGTTTAGCAGTTGACTGTGGGTATGCCATCTCAGGCTATTCTCCTTGGAGGGATCGAAGCGTATGTATACGTCCCTCTGTGCGATCTTGGTGGGGCCTGTTACAAACGAAGCTATAGCCTGTGCCCCAGGCGGTAGGGCTTTTGCGATGCAGGATTCCAGCTGCATTTGCAGAATCCCTGCCGCAGCCTCAGGCGTGCAATTTTTTGGATTTGCCCTGAATGACGACCAGCCTTGCAGCGTAACGCCCCCTTGTCTACCATTCTCCACCTGTGACAGGCCTACTTCCCATTTATCATTTTTCTTTCGAACGGGGATGAGTAGCGCAGCCTCCTACGACATGGGGCCAGTGTCGTCATCCATCTCGACGAGCTGCCTCAACTTTCTTTTCCGCACCAAATCGAGCGGTGTGTTCTCCTCCGAGCGGAGCTGGGTGTTGGAAAACCAGGTCCGGCCCCGGGGGCGGGGCAGGTTGTTGCATAACCGGAGGGCTTTGGAACTACCTCTTGTGTTCCATTCTGGCTTGCTTCCTTCGTTGCTGCAGCATGTGGTACATGAAACTGTGCAGACACAATTGTGTCCAATTTGTGCCATGCATCGAACCACTTCACCCCCGGTTGCAGTCCCTTCTCCAACACATTTTTAAGTGAGGCGCTCCTGTCCAGCATGGGGAATAGATCCAGGTATGTCTTGTCCCAAAAGTCATCGGAGAGGGGGCCATGTTTTGCTTTGAGATTGGCCATCAGCCAGTCCGCTATAGCAACCAGTTTCTGTTCCATAGGTGAATCTAGCAGCGGTGCACCCTCTTCCTCACCTTCCAGGTCACGCTCCGAGGCCAGTCCCTCTCGTGACATGCTAGCATTATCCGGAAGAGGGTCCACATCCATAGGATCCAGTGCAAAGGCTGCTTGGAGGGGGTCGGTATCTACTGTCTGGCCTTCCGACTGGACCCCACTTGCTGTCACCTTCAATATTTTTGTCTCCTCGAGTTGATTTAGCGTCACCTCTTGGGCCCCCGTCTGTCTTTCCAATAGTTTGTCTGCTCCTTCTTGTTCCAGGCTTTTAGGGATGTTGTTTGTTGCATCTGATTGAGTGGATTGAGTAGATGGCTCCCCAGCCCATCTGCTTTTACTCTTTGTGATTTGAGTTCCATTCTGTTCTTTGGTGTCTGCTGCGCTCTTCTCTTCTTGGATGTAATTCTCAGCAGCGGGGCCCGGGGTGGCGCGGGAATTATCATCTCGTAGCAGATCTGGTTCTGCCTGCTGTTTTTGGACCCAGATTTCCTTCTCACCTTTCTTCCGTACTATTTTCCACCCTCAGTTCTCTTGGTTCTCCTGCGGGGGGCTTGCTTGTTTGCCCTGTGCTTTTTCCTCCACCGGAGTCGGGGGGTTCCATGCATTTGGGGGATGTGTTCCCCAATCTGGTTCGCCGGTTCTTTCCCATACCCATCCTATTGGGGTGCCTTCTTTCGTGCAGTCCTCGATATAAACCCAACCTTCATGTCCCGGGTCCACTAATCTCCAATGGGTGACCTTTATTGGGTCCCTCAGCAGTCTCCCTGTTGCTCTCGCCCTTTTCTGTGGGTGGACCGGGCAAGCGCATTCGGTGCTCAGATGGTCGTAGGCTCTGCACTTATGGCACCATGGCCTCAGTTTGTGTGCAGTATGAATCATGTACTCCTTCAGATTCCTACAAACGAGACTATTTCTACTTTGACTACTGTGTAACTAGCTGAACGCACGTTCACGTTCAAACACGCGCGTTCATACCCCTCGGGGCAGCGTTCAATCGCGTTCAAACGCGCTGCGCGCCACGTGGCGCGAAAAAATTGAACACGACCCCAGGGGGCGCACTGTCGAGCGCATCGGTCCGGCACCACCCAAGGGCAGCGCAGGACCCTCTCGGCCGCGTCCTCTTCTTACTTCCCTGTCATCTCCTGACACGCCATCCCACTCGGTTCGTCATCGCCTCCCTCACCCCAACGGCGCTCTGTCGACAACTCCGACCGCCTCACTTGGTCGCTGTAGCACCCAATAGTCGTAGGTCCCACAGTGCCATCCGATCACCCCTCCAACCTGCCCACAGAGAACTCCACCATGGGGCAACTACTAGCCGGTCTGACGACTCCCGACTCCGATATCCGAATCCGGTGAAAAACGATTTCCTCGTTTTGTACTATTGCGCTCCCCCATGGTGCCCTTTCGCTCCGCTGCCCCGCTCCACCTCCTTAGCGCCTGGTCGCACTCTGGTCGTAGTCGGCCTCCCCTGTGAATCTGCACTCCGCCCGTAGGTACCCAGCCCCACTTCACGTCTAAGTTCACCCTGCCCCTGTTGGTTGATGCAGCTCCCACTTCGTTGGAAGCTTGAGCACGGATGTGGCTGCTACGGGGCTCCCCTTAATGCCATAAAGGGGCAACTTTGGCGTAGTCGCGAAAACAGTTCGTAATCGCACCGCCGGCAGCCCTGAGAATACAACATACCCCCACGCGACCTCACTGAGCCGGTTTTCTAAGTCAAAGGTACAGAAGGCGGGAATAATAATAATATTAAACCTACCAATGCATAAAATACACGAGGGAAAACACCAAAATTAGGGGGACGATGGGGCGCGCGCACCTCTGGCCTATAACGCTGCGCACACCCTACCCGCGCAGGGTTGCACCCCATCGCCAATGCACCTCTCATGCCACGTATGCCCAATCTACGCATGGCTGCACCTAGCCGTCGACACCCAGCTTGGTACGACAGTCTTCCCGGACCTTATTAAGTGACGTCCCCGTCGCACCAAACAATCACGGTGAGTATCACCCAAATACAGTCCTCAGAAAAATTACATGATAACTTCCTCAGTCTTTAACTTGTCGTTAAACTCGATTAAATCAGTCACTAAGCTGTATCAACTCGAAACCTCAATTCCTCGAGACAATTTGGACAGAAGTCAAAGGTCGAAAATACTATTCAATTCCTGATAAAAACAAAAGTCTACAATAGCCGAATAATCGGCTAAGCACAACACTCTTCAACCTCTAGTTTAACAAAGCGGATAAGCCCACTCTCCACCCGCTTCAATCGCGGACAGGAAGCTATCTAAAGTCAAAACTCAAGGCTACAACATTTACGGTCCCTTTGAGCAATATTTTGTCACGCCGGGCACCCGAATCATTCTACCACTAACTAAACTTAGACTTAGTGATGGGTTACGATGATCATTCAAACTCAATTCCATCATACATCTTTTTCAAGCTTTTCTTAAAATAGTGTCCTATTGTGGGAAATAGTCAGACATCTCAATCTTTCAACTAATCTAGAAGATTAGGGTGTTTGACCCCATCATACAAACCACAAATGTGCCTTATGGGTAGGGCCCCGTTAAGCCCATTCCCACAAGTCATTCCTATCACCCAAAAGCCACTCATTTTAGTGATTCATCAAAGGGGTGGGTAGGGGTATTCATTCAGTCTTCAAAACAACAGAAAGCCACCCCTTGTGCTCCTAGATCCTACCCTTTTGAGTAGGGCTCTTCGCTTCCATCACACCTTTTACTAATTTTATTCACAAGCTTTGCTCAGTGAGCAAACTCTCATAAAATTTCTTTCAAATAAACTCAAAGTTCGTACTTCCCAAAATTTCATCATAATCATCAATTTTTTTCCTTGGTTTTTCTTAATTACGGAAAATACTGTCACAGTCTAGCCACTCGCAATTCATAACCAAGGGCCAAGTGAGGGTCCCATATACGTGACAGGTTCCCCTGCCGTGAGTCTCCCCTACTGGCAGCTATGGACTTTGGGTAGGGTGACGTTGCTGTATACCTGGCAGTATAATCCCTACCCTCTGACGCACACTAAACCATTCGCAGTCCATAACCAAAGGTCAAGTGGGGGTCCCGTATACATGACAGGTTGCCCTGCCGCGAGTCCCTTCGCTGACAGCTATGGGCCCAGGGCAGAGTGGTCGCTGTTATACATGTTAGGAAGGCAAATCTCTCAACCAAAATCTTTCAGCTATTCCTCCCACTCAAAGATGAGCATTCCATATAATTTATTAAGATGTCTTCCACTCGGATATGGCTCCCAATAGGACCATCACCCGTTTAGGCCGCCCTTTGGCATAACCTCTCTCTCAATATGATTTCTGGATCCCATAAATCCCCCAGAAACCCTTTATTGATAATTATGCTTCCCTCATTTTATTGAACCCTCTCTGATTCAAGCATTCTTCACTGACCTCCAGTTAAACTTCCTTTTTTAAATACAGAAAAAACCCACAATTCCACCTTGGTGAGAATGCCAATGACAACCAGAACGTGCACGATCCTGCCTTCTGGGGGAATCACAACCCATACCAAGATGGTTCTCAGGAGAAGATCAGATCATCTCGAGTCTCAAGTCCTTACAAAAATCAAATCATCACAAATTTTAAATCATCACAAAACCAGGTCCCAATCAAAAAAACAAAAGACCTTGTATAATATACTTTATGAATCATAAAAGACTGATAAATACAAAACGATCCCAATCGTTCTGACAAAAATAAAAGGATGTCAGTGTACGGACAGGCGACTCTTTACAAGGCCTTCACTTGCATTCAACCAAACCTAGAGCCAACGTAAAGAGTGGATAGTCAAGCCCAGAACGTACGCACAATCCCAAAACGTAAAAATGCACACTTGAGATGAATCCTAAGTCTTGCAGAACTCATAGATTCAAAGCGCAAAATAAGCAGATAATCGCTTATTAGTTCTAACAACTGAGTCTTCCACACCGTCATAGTCTTCAGAGTGCCTGTCTACTAGTTATTCAAGGCTGCCGACGCCATTTTACCTCTTTCCTCTTATGACTGCGACAAATAGTGGTTGCTAGAAAAACCCAACCCTTATCTAGGCAAATGACCTCACCTCTCAACTCCTCTTTTTGCCATCTTACATCTGCGAGGGGTATGGCCAGTCTCCCCACAACGAGCGCATACTATCTTTGCCCGCCGGTCTCGCATTCTTTCCATTCTACGATTCGTCCTACTTCCAGACGATAGTACCTCCTCTCGGGCACGTTCCTTCTGAGGGCCTGATATAGCAATAGGTGGGGTCATATCTACTTGCTTATGTTCTCTTTGTCCCCCTTTCTTCTCCTTACTCGGGACGTCAATTGTCCTCTTACAAACATGAGGCATAGCGTTTCTGACTTCAACTTCCCCTGCTTTGCCAATGCAGTCCCTCGCCTTGTTCTCTTCACCCCACTTATGATTTCGCTTAGACTTCTTAGCCTTCTCCTGAGGCTCGTCTTCCGCATTCCCTCCGACACCTGCCACAACTTTTTTCGTGCCTTCATCAAGCCCGCTCTTTCCACAACTTGCAACTCCTTTCTTTTCTTTGCTTCCCGCAGAGTGTGGCATAGGTATTGGTCAAAGTCCCCCTGCTCAAAGTTCTCTCGGATCTTATCCCATATTAGCCTTCCTTCTGTCTCACGAATCAAGTCTCGCTGCTCGGCATTTGTGAAACTCATGAGGAAGACAAAACACTTATTGTGTTCAGACAACGCCCAGACTTTGCGCGATGCGAGCTCATATTTTGTCAGAAAGTGCCCTACTGACACATAACTGTACCGATTTATCTTCTCAAGATCGTCTTTGGTCAGTTGTTCCTCACCTAACCGGTACTTATTCCACATATCATCATAGAATTTCCTCCATGATGACCCCGCTCTTCTAACCAACCCACTAACTTCCTCCTTCAAGCCTATATGGATATACTTTACAACCTCCTTTAACATTTGCTCCTCACTCCACTTGCAGTGGAACGCTATTTGCCCAAACTTATCAAGGAAGTCAGAAACATGATAGCCCTTGAAGAAGTCGATCTCAACCTTAGGTAGGTTGTCTCGCTCCCAATCACGCACACCCAGCAGGTAGGTAAGTTCCTCGACCCCAATCTTCCTTTGAGACCCTTCCATCTCAAGCTCCCTCCACCCCATCACCTGTTGAACAACAACGAGCGACGTTAGGGTCGAGGCTCGAAAGGAGTTACGTATCTAACTCTAATGCCTAATACATCCCTATTAAATTATGTCATTCTTATCATGAAAACGCATATAAGAATCTTATTCAGAACAACGACGTTACCCAAGAGAGTCTTTAAACAACTATCCACCTGAGATAAAACATAAATATTCACGATTAGGTATCTCAAATCATAACTCAGACATTAACCACTCACGGGTTTTATTATCAAGGAAAGGCACAATATACATATGTCATATAGATGGGTACTCCAAACATGAATCCAAAATGTAGTACAACCCATGATAAATAACATATGCTCATGACAACAATCATAACATAATAAGCACAACTTAATGGCAAGGGTTGTAACTGAAGAGCATAACAAACGCCATACACAGCAATACGAAGCCGACTCAACTGCCAGTCATATAATAAGATAACTTTCAGTTATGTATTCCTATATTATATAAGGCAGAAGTAGGACTAGCAACGAGTAAATAACATGATACAGTTGTTACCCCCTCAACTCTTTAAGCGAAGCATATATTACAGAGGGGCGGTGTAATCCTCGTAAGATAGCATCTCGACTCCTGAGCCCCGCTCTAAAGATCAAGCCTCACCGCAGCCCTCTCTTATTCCAACGCTCGCACCTCACCAAACCTAATCATGGTCAAATGGACAACCCCATTCATATCTAGTAAGACAACGGGTGACGATCTCGCACCTCTAAAAATATGGTGGCCCTACGTAGCGAGAGCCTAGCCTAGGTCGTCACTCTAGACCCACCCTGGCTACGCAGTAGTTGTCATACTTTGCCATCAAGGTTTAAGTAAGGGAACAAACTCTTTCCTATTCTTTTATCTGATAATGTAGTTATCTTCCTATTCAAAGGAAGATAACAACATCCCACAATGGACCAGGAACATAGTTCCGGCGTGGGTCTCACTATCATTCTTAAGACTAATAACTGCTTCCTTAACTCTTAATGAGGGAGTGACAACTCAAGAATGCACTTCCACTAAGGACAAGCTATACATGCTGACTTACTCCCTTCAGGAAGAACCACCTTCCCTAGAAATAAGTCACCCCATTCACCTCTGGTCCCATGCCAGATGTGGGTTTCATGCAAAGTCTATGTCCTCTTCGGAATGCAATCCATACATATGTCGTCAATCATACATTAAGCAAATTATAGAAGAACACATATATGGCAATCAACCACATAAAAAAGAATGGTCATAAAGACCAATATATATATATTCACACAAACTTAAGATATAAGTCTCTATGCGGGTTAGCCAAACTGCTAGCCGAGTAATCACCACTTCTCAACTTTTATCGGCAATTACATCTATACAATCTTCTAGGTGACTCAACTTTATCGTCAACTAATACCATCGGACGATCAAGGCACAATATTAATTGCACTACCCATCGCACCACGACTCGATCTGGGCTCAAGAAAAAGACCTTTGTCGTCAAAACCCCTCACTTCGCGCTTATCCGTCACCCTCTCATCCATGTCGCTCACGCTTCAGAAGTCTCCTCTAAAGCGACACTCTATTGACAAGGGGAAGACGCCTCAACTCAACGTTTTCACATCCCAAAGCAATCTTAGCACATAACTCACGTGATAAGTCACTAGCCTCATAGCTTTGGCAGTTATCAACTGAGCTTGCTTTGATAATGGACATACCCAACAATGCGAATGCTGTCTCAACTCAGCCTACGCCGAATCAGATGTGTCACGTATCATCCAATTATCAATAGATACTTAGGATAACAAGATTCTCGTTGAGACCACTATTGTAGGCGTCAAAGTACTGAAGCGTATAGCTAAACACTTCCTTCCTCAAGTAAACCGCACATATGCTTATAATCAACGCTTCACGCTAAGACCATAATTTTCAAGACATCTCCAACGATAGTCAAGGCATCAAGCATCCGACCATGTACTTCGAAACAATACTTCCCTTTTGCCTAGTTCTCACTTTCCCATACCCGGATGTCGTTCCACCAGGGACAACGGCAGGCAACCATTATCCCCCCCCGGCAACGGCGCCACCTGTTGAGTGCATCGGTCCGGCACCACTCAAGGGCATCGCGGGACCCTCTCGGCCGTGTCCTCTTCTTACTTCCCTGTCATCTCCTGACGCGCCAGCCCACTCGGTTCGTTGTCGCCTCCCTCACCCCAACGGCGCTCTGTCGATAACTCCGGCCGCCTCACTTGGTGTGGCCGTAGCACCCAATAGCCGTAGGTCCCACACTGCCATCCGATCACCCCTCTGGCCTGCCCACAGAGAACTCCACCATGGGGCAACAACTAGCCGGTCTTACGACTCCCGACTCCGATATCCGAATCCGGTGAAAAACAATTTCCTCGTTTTGTACTATTGCGCTCCCCCATGGTGCCCTTTCGCTCCGCTGCCCCGCTCCACCGTCTTAGCGCCTGGTCGCACTCTGCGTAGCCGGCCTCCCCTGTGACTCTGCACTCCGCCCGTAGGTACCCAGCCCCACTTCACGTCTAAGTTCGCCCTGCCCCTGTTGGTTGATGCAGCTCCCACATGTTCCTTCGTTGGAAGCTTGAGCACAGATGTGGCTGCTACGGGGCTCCCCTTAATGCCATAAAGGGGCAACTTTGGCGTAGTCGCGAAAACAGTTCGTAATCGCACCGCCGGCAGCCATGAGAATACAACATACCCCCACGCGACCTCAGTGAGCCGGTTTTCTAAGTCAAAGGTACAAAAGGCGGTAATAATAATAATATTAAACCTACCAATGCATAAATATACGAGGGAAAACCCCAAAATTAGGGGGACGATGGGGCGCGCGTCCCTCTGGCCTATAACGCTGCGCACACCCTACCCGCGCAGGGTTGCACCCCATCGCCAACGCACCTCTCATGCCACGTATGCCCAATCTACGCATGGCTGCACCTAGCCGTTGACACCCGACTTGCGGCACTCAACTACGGACAAGGCCGCACCGACGTGGCCTGCAAAAAGCACACCAAATACCCTTGTAAGGGTATTTGGTACGACAACGCGCGCGCGTTATGGACTACGAGGTGGTGGGCCTCGTTCAAGGAACCCCGAAAGTGCAAAAAAAAAACTCCCCCCCGAGGCCTAGCCCCCCTACCACGTCACCCCCCACCATATGTGAAAGGTCCTTTTTTTGGGGGGGGGCGGGCAGGGGAATCCTCCTAAGACGACTCAGACGGCCCATGCAGGTTATCTGAAGGGTCCTTGCAGCCATGTAGCGCAGACCCCCCCACCAAAATCAAGGCGGGCAGTGAGTATGAAGTAGAGCTCGAACTGGCCGAATATATACTCAAGATTCGACTTCAGGTCTGTGTTTCAGCCGTTATGGGTTGCTCACGTAGCTAGGGCCTGCTGGTCTCTGCACGTGACTCTTAGGGCTTTGCTGCACTACTCACCAAAAGTGCAAAACTAGAATGAATCTTCTGTAGAACATGGAATACTACGCCGCCATATGTTTTGTCTTTTGTGCATGTGGTGAGTACAGGCACTTAGGGCCACTGCACGTATTCCTAAGAAAAGAAAAACCAGAAAAAAAGAAAAACGAGAAAAAAGAAAAATGAGAAAAAAGAAAAACGAGAAAAAAGAAAACAAGAAAAAAGACAAAACATATGGCGGCGTATCATTCCATGTTCTGCAGAAGATTCATTCTAGTTTTGCACATTTGGTGAGTAGTGCAGCCAAACCCTAAGAGTCACGTGCAGAGACCAGCAGGCCCTAGCTACGTGAGCAACCCATAACTGCTGAAACACAGACCTGAAGT
>BFEA01000376.1:1408623-1424083 GCA_003427395.1 Chara braunii
GTCAAACGCGTTCACGCGCGTCCAGTGAACGCGCGTTCACCACGTTCATACCCTGAATGCGAAACGCGCATTCAATGAACGCGCGATAACATAGTTTGACTAGTTCATAAACAGAAAGCACAATGAACAGTGAACAGTTCTAACTATGTTGTCTGTCAGATGTTAATGGCTGTACATCTAACTAATCAAAATAAAAATAGAATCATTTGATTGGCTGTTTGGAGAGTGGAATCTTTCCCAAACTTATCACCTGGAATCTACCCCTCCCTCAGTTCTTCCTGAATGTCTCTTGTCGGCAGCGTCCTTGAGCAATCCGGAACAGCGTGTGTGTCTAAAGGTGTGCGCACGGCCCACCCCTGTGCCCCGAGTTTCGCTGAGCTGGCCAGCCCTGCACAATATTTATCCTCGCGGGCAACGAGCCTTACACCGACCGATTGGCTGATCAGGAGGCGTTTGTATGGACAGCCCCCGAAGTCCTCAGGAATTATTTAACGTCGCAGACAGGACGACGATCACAGCCAATGGAAGGTCCCCGCCGGTACTTATTTATAGACGGTCGGTACTCGTCTTTCCCGTAGGGCTGGCCTGCCCCTCAGAACCCATCTACAGCGCAGCGAGCAGACAAAGGACAAAGCAGCAAATCATGCGTGCTCTACTCCCGGTGGGTTGGCATGATGACCGTGACCCAGTGCTTCATCCAGGGCCCTTCAGATAGCACCGCCCTCTCCTTCCAGATGCTACACGTGAACACTGACGACTCTCAAGGTTGCACGCACTCGACTCCTCACATGAGAGGACTCTCAAGACAGAACACACATCCTCACAGTAAGAAGTGTCGAAGAGGGTAGATAAGGTTAGGTGCAACGTACCTCAAAATAGCTGCCCCCAACCACATATATTCTCACCAGATGACCCGATGCCGATTGTGATGACCAATCGCTGCTTCGGCACAACCAGCATTACACCACCGTTCCACCTCAGCATCAATCGCACATCAGATAGTTCGCATCGCACTCCCAACACCCAATATTCGTCACGTAGCCTTCCTAGCGATCCCCTCTCCACCTGGGTTGCCTACTTGTCTTCGCCCTCCTCACTACACACTCCCAACGGTAGCTCGCCCAGCATACAGCATGCATGTACCGCATAGGCAGAAGACAAGCGCCACATGAGCGCAACGTAATTGCAAAGAAAATGAGCGATAGCAAACTTCAGAAATCAAACAGCATCCTACACATGAGACCAGATAGTCGTGACCTCGAACCAATCGCAGAATTACATCACGAGTTCCACCAAATAAGAGCACAGCAAAAGCTCACAATTGACAATGCTGGTATAGTCTCATCATCATCAACGAAGAACCAATGTCGATATCCTATCTGGCGCTCGGCGCCCAGACTACAGATGGCAGATCCTATCTAGCCTATCTACAATGCCGCTGATGACGTCAACAGCTCCCTGAAGTACGAGCAGATCTCGGCCAATGCCGTTCGCCTCAAGCACCCGGTATGTCTCTCGTATCACTCACAACCTTGATCCCCAACTCACAGATGCCACATGCACCCAAAGACCACCATGCGCCCCATCCAGGTTACAGCAACGCAGCTTGGCTATGGCTGCCTGCTCCTTCCAGCTCGCCCGTGAGAGCGTGAGCGCTGGCCAGCGCTTGCGCAGTATGCAGCCAGTGCCCGAATGCCGAATGCGTGGGCAGGCCCTTTCCTAAATGGAAGTGGCCTGCCTACCTTGCGTGCAGCTAGACTGTGCTGGGCCCCTGCCCAGAAGCTTCCGGTAGGCCCAGAGAGGCTGAGCCCCAGTCCAAACGAATCAGGCCCTGGGCCTGTGGTGGTTGCCCGTGTTCAACTGCCTGCGGCCTGTGTTCGGTCCATCTTGTGAATCTGGCCCAGGGCCTGCCTCGATTACATTCAAAAAGAGGCAGCCTGGGCCTGGGCGCTCTCAACCAACCGGCGCTGCGCAACTGCCTGAATTTACCCAGTTGCATGGTGACCCCAAAATAGGCCTGTAGGCCCTGGGTCGAGCCTGCCTTCACTTAGGGCGGCCGACCATACAGAAAATAGGGCCCAGTAGGGCAGATCGAGGCCTTGAGCCTCACACAGTATGCATTAACTGCCCGTTGCCCTGTTAAACACATAAAAACCAACCGAAGTTCAACTGAAGCAAGCAACTGAATGCTGTGAATGACAGGATTTAAAGGACAGATTTCGAAAAGAAGAGAGAGTCAAACAGCCTGCTTACCGACACGGAGACCATGTGCAGAACAAGTGATGCAATGGCGCAGAGGGACAGAATGATCAGCGTCAGATCTTGAAACGACTCCACAACGTAAGACTGAATGAATGAAAGCACCCCAACAACCAAGTGATACAGTCCAACCCGGTTTCAAGTCAGCTGCATTTTCTTTTCTTCAGGTTTCAACAATATGTTCATAAACTACCTTACAGTGTCTACATAAACCACCAGCACTACGGCACTTATTTTTTTTAACCTGAAATTTTTGTTACTGAACAAGCCAAGCCGGTCACTGCGACGCCAGTACATCAAAAGTGCGACCTCCACATATACGGCTGCAAGTTTTGCTGGGCAGGTACCCAGACTGGTGGTTCAAACAGATCTGCTCCATAGGAACAAAATGTGGCTTCATCATGGCTCCAGAAACAATTCATGACCTGCCTGGTGTCCTCTACTTAAACCACCAGTACCTCGCCCAGCTATGTAGCCCAACCCTCCGCAAGTGGTTAACGGGGATCCCCAATTTCAGGCCCTGGGTAACGGGTCCAAAACTGAAATTAGGGTTCGGGGGTCAATTTTTTATGGAAGTGCACTTTTGCCTTGCTGTTTTATATGTTTCTTAATTTTGTCTTTTCGTCTTTTTTTTTTTTCGCACTAGGTTACTATGGTCTCCACTCTATGAATTGGTGGAAAGTTTGATTAAAATGACGGGTTTAATGACCCTTTGGTTTTAGTATAAATGACATGGCAAGTGGTCTGAAAATTAGGGTCTCCGTTAACCTTTTCTCCAACCCTCAGGCGACCGGTATGCCAAGCCTGCCGAGCCTGGGGGTACCGGTAGCAGGGCAGGCCGAGGCTGGAGGGACCTGAATGGGAAAAGAAAAATGAAAAATGAAAAAAAAGCAACACCCCTAAGGACGCAAATGCAGTTGTATACATTCTCCGAAGTGGTAGTGTGAGCAAGCCTCAGTGTGCGCCTGACTTCAACTCAGAATCTGAAAAGTAAAAGAAGACAAAAAAAAAAGAAGTCCCGGGACTCCCGTCCATGTCAGAATCTAGATAGTAGAAAAAGACAAAAAAAATAAAATCCGTTTTGCCCTCAAGGAGGGCGGGTGAG
Source organism: Chara braunii (assembly GCA_003427395.1). Taxonomy (NCBI): domain Eukaryota; kingdom Viridiplantae; phylum Streptophyta; class Charophyceae; order Charales; family Characeae; genus Chara; species Chara braunii. Next base: position 1,411,988 of record BFEA01000376.1, read on the forward strand.
TGCATCACGGGGTACACCCTGCCTCGCTGCAGGGGATCTAGAAACAAACTGAAAAAAAAAAAAAAAAAGAAGATAAAATCAACAAAGAGAATCTAACTTTTTTAGACGTGAGATACACTCAGGAGCAGCCGCGTAACCACAGCATCCATAAAACAAAGATAAGTTCCTTTTTTTTTTTTTTCCGTATTGTTGCTGCAACCGCCCCTTGTACCTACGACCTCCGTCCGACACGGCGCGTTAACGTCCGCATCGGAAAAACTTAGTTGGGCGAGGTACTGGTGGTTTATGCAGATTTTACCCAATTCCTGAAATCACTGCCTGCCCCATAAAGAAAGTCCCAATTGACTTGGTTGTATGCCTGTTTTTTTGTTAACTAATAGTAAAGTTTTTGTAACGAGATTTATTCCATTTCTGGAAACCAGGTCCAGTTACCCACTCCACGTATCAAAATTGACTTGGCTGGACACGTTTACAAAAGTCGAAGAACTAAATTGTTGCTTGCATTCTCTTCCCCACCAGCCTTTTGCTGACTTCATCAAATATCATGACACTGTCTAGAACGTATCTGTCGGAATGAATCCAGCTTGCTCCAAATGGAAAAGCTTATCCATTCATAATGTTCAATATGTTCGCCAGTGCCTTAGCCAGGATCTTTTAGAGTGTGGCTGATAGTGAGATATGCCTATCATTCTTTTTTTTTTCTTTTTCTTTTTTTTTAAGGATAGCTGCTCTATCTCTATCCATACATATCCATCCAAGTCAATGCCCATATCCATCCATCCATATAAAACTGCAAGAAAAATGAGCAATAGCGAAATGACAGAATCCAAATTGCAACATCACATTGAAAACCAGATAGTGGTGAGCTGTCCACAAAGCAGAAATGCACTGATATCACACCAAAGGAGAGCCAAAGCAGCGAATTCAATTGTCAATGAAAGCCCTCTCTCGCCACCTTCAACAATGTTCCCGACGCTCTTTCCCCTATTGGTGCTCAGCGCCCACATCACGATCACACAGCTACTACGCTAGCCTACTAAATGACAAAGCTACCAGTTGACATCAGCAGCAGCAACCAAAGTACATGCAGATGTCCATCAGGTACGTGCTCTCACATCTCCTCTCTCCTTTGCCCTCCTAATGCCCACCCTCGACTTCACCCACAGCTTCTCCCTACCGAAGATCACCACCACCTCCACTGGTTACCACTGCGCCCAAGCCCCGGCTATGGCTGACTTGGTGCTCGCTGCCTTCAGGCAGCACTCCCCTGCCCAAGCACCCACGTGCGCCCAGGCACTAGTGCTCGCAGCATGAGCGCTCCAAGTAGCAGCACTGCCGCCGTGCACACAAGTGCCCGAATGTCCTTCTCGTGGCCAGGCTCTTTCCTATATGGAAAGCGGCCTGGCCTGTAGGCTCCTTGGCTGGGAGGCCCATGTTTCCCTGTAGCTTCACGTTGGGCCAAAGTGTCTGCATTCAGACAGTGGCCTGGGCCCGCAGCAGTTAGGCGCGCCCAGCCACCCAGTGTCCAATTAGGTGTTCCCTGCATTCTGATAGGCCGAGAGGCCTGCTTCCACGTCAGATTTGGAAGAGCCTGGAAGGCTCTCGGAAGATTCTGATGCTTGCGAGCAGGGCATATGTAACCACCTGGCACGTGGTAACTGTCTGGCACCCACCAGGGCCTGCAAAATAGCTGTATTCAGGCCTCATTGAGATTCGGGGGCCTGTCGTCACTTACGGTGGGCACAGGCTTGCAGTAAGGGCCCCATAAGGGCATGCCGAGGGCTCAGATCCTCGCAACACCTAAAGCAAGGAGTGCATCTTGGAATGGGCCCAAGGAAAATGTTTCCCGTGGGAACCTGTCCTCACATGAACTGTGAGCCAAGGGGTCAGCTAGTGAGCTGTTCGGAAACAGGGAAGGGATCGGGCACGGAGTGCTTCTGGGGCCTGTCTTCAGGAGTACGTCATTTTGATTCTCCACCATGACGAATTAATTGATTCATTGCAGGCATATGTAATGCAACTAACAGGCTTCGATAGTGTGAGTGTTAGCAAAGAGGTTGCCGGCTCGAATCGGGGTGGACTTTTTGAGTGTCGTTTCACTCAATTCCTGGGGGAGCGTGGAAAAGAAGTGCTACCCAGGCTCGAATCGGGATGGTTTTGTTCCGGGAGACCGTCTTTCGGATGCTGCGAAAGGAGGGTTTCATTTTATTTTTTTGTCTTTCGCACTTCACAGCATTCTTACAGAGGCTCAAATCTCGATGGTTTTGTTACGGGTGACCATCTTTCAGATGATGTGGAAGGAGGGTTTTGTTTTTTTGTGTTCAGTATTTTTCATGCGATACGTTGTTCTCTGATTTCCGTTGGGCTGCCAATTTCTTTGCGTGTCATTCATCCATATCCATGCCAATGGTTGTTTGCCGTTGAGCGATTGCCCTGCTGTGCACATCTCTGTTTTTGTAAATGAGGAAACTTGTGATGTGGCATGTGTGCATTGTGTGTGTGTGTGTGGTGGCGGTGGTGGKKGGGGGGGGGGGGGGGGGGGGGGGGGGTTGTTGTTTTAAAGAACCCCAGATTCTCTCTCTCATTCCCTTCACAGATCATCACAAGCCATCCATAGCGAAAAAATATAGATAGGCAATATAATAGAAAATGCAAGGTTGGCTCACACCAGAACGAACAGCAAGACTTCAGAGCCACATGAGATGTTCCAGGGTTATATCAGCTCTAATCTCTGTTTTCCTTGCATTCTCGTTTTACAGACAGATTCCAACAGAGGTATCTGAGAGGGACTCAGGGGAAGGCAAGCTGGCAGTCAATCCTCCATTGCAGTGGAGTAATCAATGCTGATCAGGGACCCTTCGGCCAGGCGGAAGGGGGCGTGTGTGTGTGCAATGATGTAATTCTGTTATTTGGACTTGCCGGGCGAATAGGAACCGGCCTGATGCTCCCCAGAATGGATATGGAGCCAGGACCATACGGACCTGTTTAAAATATATACATATATATGCAATCAGACTCGTTTTCTTGTTCACTTCACACACACACGGATGGCAATCCACACTGGCGCCAAGCGCCCACTCAACGCTCAGAGATATGGAAACCGAGAACACAGTTCAGATGCAAACTTGCTTCAACAGCTAGGGCGCATCGGCCCCTGTACTTCCCAACTCTCGCACTCTGACCAACACCACTGTTCGCACATACTCACTCTGGATCACCCTGAATATCCCACGCACATACACTCTGCCACTCACACACACACCGAACTCTGCCTCTAAGCTACAGCGGCTATGGCCGCCTAACCCCTATTAGCTATGGATACTCTGTCTTCCCTCCGCCCACTTCGTCCTCAGGCATCTGCAGACCACCTCGCACAAGACGCTAGGGCAGTGCTTCTGCATGCCTCGCGCAGGAATGAATGAATGGCTGGACGCTGCCTCTTGATTTATACTTCTGCAAGTCGCTGGCCTGGCCCTTTTCCGCTGGGCCCATGGTGCACACGGTCCCTCAGGGTACTTGCTGACTGTGCAACGTGAGACTGGGACTGGGTACTACTGCCTAGGCGAAGTTGGACTCACCACTTGCCCACTTGCCTCTGGTCTGCTGTGTGTAACGTGAAAGAAGGTTGAAAGCCCACTTCCGGACCTTCCGGAAGTTTGCGGACTTGGCCTTTCAGGACTGTAGCAGCTACGACCTTGACCTTTCAGGACTGCAGCAGCTACGGCCTTGACCTTCCAGAACTCCAACAACTGTGACCCCTGTGCAGGTATGACCCCTACTTCGACAGGTCTAAGGTTCAAGACCCGACAACTACTCAGACCTATGACAAACAACTTTCAACTACTAATATACAGGTCACGGGTTCAAGACACACAGGGTCAACTTGATACTGTACACGGGTGAGGTAAGGTAAGATCAGGTCCGGGGATCGAGCTCTGGGATCCGCATCTGTGACTGCAAAAAGGTGAAAAACGTTTCATTCCCACCTGCCTAAATTCGAGGTCCTCCAAGAATACTTCAGTCCAAGGTAGGACTTTTTCCTTTCTTATCTCTCTCGTAGGCTCGGACTATATCGGGAGCTGTCTCTAGAAGTTCTGTTCGCGTGAACCAGCGGTCGTCCTCTGGCTCTTGAAAGGAGAATCTAACTTTATATTGTTTTGTGGACGACCTCTACCTCCTGTTCTGAAGACATCTTCTCCTACGATACTGTCAATGGCGTACCTTCCATCCATGTCCGGAGGGATCATGGACCTTCGTGACGGGAACTGTTGGCTTGTGGTACAAGGCAGCAACTTTGACGCATGAAACACCGGGTAGGTGTGGAGGTGCGCTGGAGTGCGCTGGAATCTCGACTGTGTAGGACTGACTGGCCACGGTCCTCGGTATGCAGGCAGTAACTTCAGCGAAATGCTCTCCTCAGGAGCAAACTCTTTGGACTTGACCCAGACTAAGTCGCCTACTTGAAACTGTGAGGGGCGACGGTGCTTATTAGCTTGTTATATCATTCTGTGCTGGGCCTTCCTGAGGTTATCTACAATGGTAGCTATCTCTTTCTCATGCTGTATCGCAAACTCTCGTGTACCGGGCGGTAGCCTCTGAATCTGATCCCGGTTAAGTCCCTCAAATGGTCTGCGCAATCTAAAGGACTTGTGCAGTTCGTTGGGAGTGCGACACGTGGCTAAGTGCACGCTGTTATTGTATGCACTGACTACCTTTGGGAGCATCTCATCCCAATTGATCTGATAAAGCCTAATGTACATTCTAAGAACTCGTTGCAGGATCTTGTTCATCTGTTCAGTCTGACCGTTGGTCTAAGGATGACTGCCAGATGACATTAACAACTTTGAACCACGAACTTTCATCAGTTCCTGCCAGTTCTGACTGGTGAACCTGGTGTCTCTGTCACTAACTATTGACAGCGGTATACCATGTTCACTGACCCAATGATCAAAGAACTTCTGAATTACGAAATCCGTTCGTGCCTCTACAGGCAGAGGAACAAAAACTGCATACTTGCTAAATCTATCAACTATAACCATGACTTGGCTCTTGTCGTGCCTACTTTTGACACTTGTGTCCATAAAGTCAATGGACACAGAATCTCCTAGTCTGTCGGGAATAGGCAAAGGTTTGAGAAGACCGAGAGTAGCACGCGTAGTGGTCTTATTCTCTGACAGACTTTACAACTGCGTACATACTCTACGCAGTCGGCCTTCAGACCGGGCCATATATATGTGCGCATGAGATTGGCTAGTGTCTAGTGGCATTCCCCTAAGATCAAAATAAGGATCTCCTCACTGTTAGTGTGGTAATCTGGTTCAGATTTTGGGGCCTCCTTAACTTTTTTTAGGAGGTCACTATAGATAGGGTCATGCGTGTATGCTTCTTTAACTTTCTGTTGAAGGTCTCTCCCTATGTCCAGATAGTGAACTATTGCTCCAAAGTAATCGGCTCTCCGACTTAAAGCGTCCACAACTACATTGTATTTCCCTTTGACTGGCTTAAGCTCAAAGTCATACTGGTCTATCTCGGCGACCCACCTAGTAAGCTTAGGTGTCATTTTGGCCTGTGTTTTCAACCACCTCAACGTCTCATGGTTTGAATACACTTTGAAGTGCCTCCCAAGCGAGTAGTGCTTCCAATGGTCTAATGCTTGCCTGAGGGCGTAGAGTTCCCTCTCATAGGTTGATGTCGCTACCTTCTCTGAAGGCATCCTAGCAGACATGAACTCTACTGGTCTATAGCCATTGCCATCGTCTTGCTGTAAGACAACACCTATGCCATACTGACTTGCATTGGTGGTAACAACGAGGGGTAGGGACGAATTGGTTACCTGAAGGACTTGATACTCTATCAAAGCCCGTTTTAACTTCTTCAGGGCCGACGTACAGTCTTTGTCCCACTTCCAGATTGCTTCTTTGTTTAGCAACCTGCGAAGAGGTGCAGCAATGGTGGAGAAGTTCCTGACGAGCTTCTATAATAAATGGCAAGGCCTAAGAACGACTCTAACTCTGTCAGTGTGCGGGGGCGTTGGCCAATCTCTAATCACTACTATCTTACTGTCTTTAGGTTTTATGTCGTCTCCGTCTAAGATGTGGCGCAAGTACAAAACTTGTGTCTTGGTCCGTTCGCACTTCTTTGCATTGATCTTGAAGTTAACTTCTCTTAGCTTCTCCAAGACCTGCCTCAGATGGCCCTCATGCTCCTGGAGGTTCTTACTAAAAACTAAAATATCGTCCAAGTATACGACTACAAACCTATCTAACCACAGCCTAAACAAATCATTCATACAACGCTGGAATGTTGTTGGCGCATTGGTTAGTCCAAAGGGCATAACTATAAACTCATAATGCCCATACCTAGTCCGGAATGCCGTCTTGTACTGATCATCAGGGTGGACCTCTATCTGATGATAGCGGGACTTCAAATCTATCTTTGAGAAATATTTGCAACCTTGCACCCGATCCAATAGACCATCTATACGGGGCAGCGATTTTGCATTTTTCATTGTGATGGCATTAAGACCCCTATAGTTGATACACATTCTAAGCTTTCCCTCTTTCTTGGGGACAAAAAGAACAGGTGCTCCAAATGGAGATGAAACTAGGCCTAATCCAACCCTTCTCGAGGAGCTCATCTAACTGCTTGCGCAGCTCCTCTAGCTCCTTTGGGGACATTCTGTAGATAGCTCCTTTAGGAGTCCTACTGCCAGGCTCTATCTCAATACGATGTTGGATAGGCCGCTGCACTACTCCTGTAGGCAGCTTAGCTAAGTCTGTATACTCTTCCCGCAGCTTGGCAATAGCAGGATCTATAGTTTTCTCTTCCTTAGGCTCAGTGACAGGCCTAACATAGGCCACAAAAACTTGTTCCTCTAATTGTTCTTTCTTCACTAATCGCGCGAACGTGGGGGCACTGAAACAATAATGTGCCAAGGTGTTGTCTACTCCTGACACATGAAACAAGTGAGCATTCTTGACTTCGCCTGATGGGCTAGGGAGCCTACACTCATGCTCTCTCAAGTGGAGTGTGGCCCCTACTACCTCTCCCCAGTCCATTCCTAGGACCATGTCAAATGGGAGGTTGTCTTCTACGAGGAGAGTCAGGGAATGGAGAACTCTCTCTACTTTCCCATCCTTCTCTAGGCGAAAATATGTCTGGACTCCCTCTACGTAATCCTCGACTAGCATAGTGCGATTGTCTGCGAGGACACTGACTATAGGGTCTTCCGATTTCTGGACCTTCAGCCTTAGCTTCTGCAACGCTTTCCTACTAATATAACTGCGAGTGGCCCCTTTGTCTATAAGGGCCCCTAGTCGTCCTATAAAAATCTCTACATCGACTAACACTAGTTGTCCTTTCGCATCTTTCTTCATCTTGGCCCAACCAGGCATCCTCTCCTTCAATTTTTATGCCATGCCTGTGAGGGAAGTACCTAGAGAGACTCTAACACAAGCAGTCTTTGGACAGTTGTCTAGGTACTGGCCAGCAACCTCTGCCATAGACACATGTGGTTTGGGAGGTTCTATGTGGTGCGCGCACTCTTCTCCACAAGGTCTAGGGGTAAGGGCAGTTGCAACCCCTCCCGGCGGTTACCTTTTGCTGCTTGTGCAGCATAACGGGCTTCTCTATACTTTGGATAGTATTTAATTATGTCGTCAGGGTCACCGCAATAAATGCACTGATCGTGATTAACACACCGCTGCCAAACTGACAGTTCCAAGCCCAAGTCTTCCCATGGCCTGCCTTGCGGCAAGCCTGGGTGCCATCCACCCCTTCTTGGGGGCGACCGATAAGAACGCGGACGATTTGGCGGGGGACCTTGACCCCTACCTCCCTTTTGGCGGTTTCCTCTGCCGCCAACCCCCTGAGCGCCCTGTCCCTCGACCACCCGAGGCCCCGCCCCCTTGGCCCTGGCCTCCTCCTCTTCCTTGCGGCTTCCCTCCAACCGCAACAGCAACGTAAGTCCTCGCCTGACTCCCGCTACTGTCCTCCTCCTCTAGACCCCATTCAATCTGGCTATATGGGACCTCCTTCATACCACCCTCATCTAAAGTGAGGACAAGTGATCCTTGGCCCTAACCTGACCAGAGATGGTAAGACCTTTCCACTTTTTACCCTTGTCCAAGTCCTTATGCCAGAAAGTGGACATTGGCATGGACTGTGCTTCGAACAGCACCACCTCTCTACTCAACGTATCGTAAGTCATGGTGGGTTGTCTACTCTTCTCGAAGAAGTGCCCGCTCAGAGGCTTGGGCATGGCACGATAAAATAAATTGACCAACTGGGTCTCAGTGACTCCATGGTCTGGGACGGCTACCAGCTCGTCCATAACGCCCTTAAGTGCCCTAGCACTCCATTGGCGCGAGTGGATGGTTTGCAGCTTGTCTGAGGCCCTTACACCTCGAGTGACATCTGCAAATCGTTCCCTAAGCAGTCTAAAAAATTCAGGAAGAGAGGTAATCTTAGAATAAGCTACCATATTATTTTCACATTGTGCAGCGCGAGCGAGCGATCAGGCGAAGCTGCCCGCTTCGTCTTTGAGGGCTTGGAAAGCTATGAGGACTTGTTCCTCTACTATAATCTTTTGCAAATAGACGTATGTGTTCACATTCGCCTCCCAGTTATCGAAGTTTTCTTCCTTCTTCCCACTATAGGGTTCAAGGAATTTGATCTTTACGGGCTCCCTACGGGGGCGTACTTCTTCCTTCTTTGGGGCGGCCATCTTTGCGCCTTCAATGACGCCTGTGCAAAAAAATTTCTTTGTGCCCTCTACTCTCGCTTTCACTTCTGCACCTACGTGCAACATCATCTCGCGTGCAAAGTCTCTAAAACCTAGGCGAATGGAGTGTAGTGCTATATCTTGGGCCCTAGCAAACTGATGTTGCTCATCCCAGGCTCTAGCCAGGAGTTCGATGTTTCTTGTAATAATATCTAGTTTTCCCTGTATCTCTACCTGTGCTTGCATCTGCTCCCTCTGCTCCTTAATCACTTCCATCTCCTTCACCATTCTGCTTGCCTCGTCCATTTTTCTTTTTTTCTCCGTTGTAAGACGTAACTTCCATTGTAGCTTTTTCTCCTCCTCTATCGTCTGGCGTCTCAAGGGGTCTTCTTCTGCTTCCAACTCCTTTATAACTGCTTCCTTCTCCTCCCTGGGAACATACAACATCGCTTCTTCTTCTTCCCCCAGAGACAAATTCGCCACACTCTCAGAAACTTTCTTTTCTAACCATGAGTCCTTCTTCGTGCCACTGGGTTCCCCTTTTTCCCTGGTGCTTCTCCTGATTAGGGACTCTTCCTTTTCTTTTCCCACTTCTATCTCTTCCTCGTCTACTGCCTTCAACTTTTCTTCCTCCTCCTCCTGCAATCTCTCCATTTCCTCCTCCAACTTCTTCTTCTTTGCCACTTGGTCCTTAAGTAAGGCCATCTTCTTGGCCTGCCTAATCAACTCCTTCTTAGCCTCTTTCTCCTTTCTCTCTTTACGTACGGCGGCGGCTTGCTCTTCCTGAGCCTAGGTGTAAGGGATAGTACTCTTACCACTACGCAACTCAACCATGGTGAAAGATGTACAACCGGGGGTCAGTTCCACTCCTCATCACTTAGACTCTCAGCCCCTGACTGACTTAACTTACAACTGACTCTCTAAGGACCACAGAGCCTTACCCTTTGATCCAGCCAGGTTACCACGACCGACGAAAGCTTTCCCCACCACTGTCCTTTACAATCCAGACCCAGGTGCCCTGCACCTGCAGTCAATCCCACCTGGATTTCTCACCAGTTCAGAACCCTGTCAACTATGGTCACTAGCCTATACCTACTTCTAAGTTGTCACTACAGGACTTCAGCGCTGATAAGGAGGCATTTAAGGAGATCCCCCATAAATCCTCAGGAATTGTTTAACGTCGCAAACAGGACGACGATCAGCAAGTTCTCTCAACACTTAGACAGCTGGTTGTGCAGCCCACAACTCATATTTTGGGCCACCCATGCCACACTGTTCAGCCCGGCGGTCTGTACCGGTCCTTGGGAGGGTTTGTCCTCCAGGACGTGTCAGTCGTCAACCATGGAATTAAGCCCTACTCAGCCCGTGTGGGTTTGGTCAATGCGGCTCTACGACCTCATACACGGAGTCCTACCACCTGGACAGAAGAGACTAAATGCAGAAAGAAGAGACAGACAGACTCAGCAAGTACCATAGGGTGAGTGCACATCCATAGGGCGAGGGGATAGGCTGAGGGCTTGGCGAGAATATACCAACTCCAGCTTGGTCAATTTCCTGGTCAACAACTTTGGTCAACACCAGTCAACTCCCTGGTCAACTCCTCGGTCAAAGTCTTGGTCAACGTTGGTCAACCCCTCGGTCAACGCCCTGGTCAACCCTCAACTCGGCTATGGCTGCCGACCCCTTTCTTCCTCACCAACCTCCTTTGTTCTCCTTCTCTGTCCTTCCTTCTTCCTCCTTTCTCACTTCACCCCGGCTATGGCTTCCTTCACTTTCGTCGTCCCTCCTTCCTCTTCCTTAGCTATGACTTCTTCCCTCTTTGTCTCTCCCTCGTCCTTCACTCGTCTTTCTTCTTCGTCTTCTCCGTGTCCGAGCTCGGCGGCAATGGCCACCACCTTCTTCCTTGGACCGCACAACAATCTTGTATCACTCCTCTCTCTCTCTCTCTCTCTCTCTCTCTCTCTCTCTCTCTCTCTCTCTCTCTCTNCTCCTCTCTCTCTCTCTCTCTCTCTCTCTCTCTCTCTCTCTCTCTCTCTCTCTCTCTCTCTCTCTCTCTCTCTCTCTCTCTCTTCTGTGCAGGTTCGTCGCGCCCTCCCTCGACGACGCAGTTATGGCGTACCTCCTCCTTCGTTGGCGCAGCTACAGCTATGGCGCCAGACAGCGACGGCGCATGGAATGACGGGAACCAGCTCTGATACCAATGCAATCAGACTCGTTTTCTTGTTCACTTCACACACACACAGATGGCAATCCACACTGGCGCCAAGCGCCCACTCAACGCTCAAAGATACGGAAACCGAGAACACAATTTAGATGCAAACTTGCTTCAACAGCTAGGGCGCATCGGCGCCTGTACTTCCCAACTCTCGCACTGTGACCAACACCACTGCTCGCACATACTTACTCTGGATCACCCTGAATATCCCACGCACATACACTCTGCCACTCACACACACACACCGAACTCTGCCTCTAAGCTACAGCGGCTATGGCCGCCTAACCCTACTAGCTATGGATACTTTGTCTTCCCTCGGCCCACTTCGTCCTCGGGCATCTGCGGACCACCTTGCACAAGATGCTAGGGCAGCGCTTCCGCATGGCTCACGCAGGAATGAATGAAAGGCTGGACGCTGCCTGTTGATTTATATTTCTGCAAGTCGTTGGCCTGGCCTTTTTCAGCTGGGCCCATGGTGCACACGGTCCCTCAGGGTACTTGCTGACTGTGCAACGTGAGACTGGGACTGGGTACTACTGACTAGGCGAAGTTGGACTCACCACTTGCCCACTTGCCTCTGGTCTGCTGTGTGTAACGTGAAAGAAGCTTGAAAGGCCACTTCCGGACCTTCCGGAAGTTTGCGGACTTGGCCTTTCAGGACTGTAGCAGCTACGATCTTGACCTTTCAGGACTGCAGCAGCTATGGCCTTGACCTTCCAGAACTCCAACAACTGTGACCCCTGTGCAGGTATGACCCCTACTTCGAACTACTCAGACCTACAACAAACAACTTTCAACTACTAATATACAGGTCACGGGTTCAAGACACACAGGGTCAACTGGATACTGTACACGGGTGAGGTAAGGTAAGATGAGGTCTGGGGATCGAGCTCTGGGATCCGCATCTGTGATTGCAAAAAGGTGAAAACCGTCTCACATATATATATATATATTACCGGGCAGTTCTGTTCGTGACGATATATATATCTCTTATACCCTAAAGGGAAAACCGGTCCTCGCGTGACGCAGGAGCCGGGCCCAGGGAAAGTCGGGCAGGGAGGCCCGCGCGTGGGACTGCGGGGTTGTGGGACGGCGAAGACGAACGCGCGACGGTTCGGGAGGTGTGTGGCCCGCGCGTGGGACTGCGGGGTTGTGGGAC
>BFEA01000376.1:1467613-1478924 GCA_003427395.1 Chara braunii
GAGAGAGAGAGAGAGAGAGAGAGAGAGAGAGAGAGAGAGAGAGAGAGAGAGAGAGAGAGAACGATGAGCACCAAGGAGAGGGCGTCGAGCAGGAAAAGTCCGAGCATCCACGATGAGCACCGATCACCAAATTGAAAGCAAGGATCCACGATGAGCACTGACCACCAAATCGAAAGCAAGGATCCACGATGAACACCGATCACCAAATCGAAGCACGGATCCACGATGATCTCTCTCTCACATTCAGAATCCCTTCCACTCAGCACCAAAGCGGAAGGCCCACACAGGGGAGAGAGAGAGAGAGAGAGAGAGAGAGAGAGAGAGAGAGAGAGAGAGAGAGAGAGAGAGAGAGGCACCCGTAGAGCACCGACCGCCGAGCACACGCGCACCGACGCACCCACACAGAGCACACACATGCGCACGTTGATAGGCAGACGAAAGTGGCAGGCGATTGGAGAAGTGGCCATGGGCGGCAACAACATTGCACGCGGGCGATTGGAGGGGTGGGCCGGCAACAAAAAAAACGGGCGCACGGGCGATTGGAGGGGTGGCCGGCAACACCGAAGCGGGTGACCGGGGCAACAAAAGCAGACAGGCGGGCGATTCGACGCTTCCGGTACCAACCGACGACCGTGGAGGAGTGGGCAGTGCGGAGCGGGCCTCGATTACAGGCGGACGGGTGGGCGGACGGGCAGGCGGACGATTGGAGGGGTGGGCGGGCCTGCAATTCGGCGCCTCAGGTAGCGACCGACAGAATCTGAAATCTGACATCGCACGGCCCGAATCGCAGGCCGGTAACCACCATGAACGGCCTAGATCACAGGCCGATCAGAAAACTTTCTGATCGATCTGCGATCCGCGCCGTCCGCATTGGTTACCGGCCTGCGATTCGGGCCGTGCGATATGACATTTAGCAGTTATTTTAGTAGGTGTAGAGGTGTAGATGACTACACCAACTTAGAATTCCCGGATCTTGTCACGTCCCTCTCATAACAGACCGCAAAAGCCTCTCAAGTTCTAGCATCTAAAAGGAAGGCCAGGTCAGAAGAACTTCGACAAGCAGTGAGATTGGCAGAAAAGAAGCTGCTCACAGCGCCAGGGAGCACTCTGTATGAAACAGTCCTTGAACATGTCAGGCACAAACTGTCAGAGTGGGAAGACTTGAAGACCAAGGGACTAAGAATGAGAACCAGAATAAACAAGAGGGAAGAAGGAGAAAAAATGACCAAACACTTTTTCAACAGAATTAAAACAAATGCTAGAAAAGCAAGCATAGACAAGTTGCACACGGAACAAGGCTCGACTTCATACCCACAACTAATACTATCCACAGCAGGAAACCTCACAAGCCAGAACTAAATTTCCTTCTTATCTCGACAGGACAATATCTATAGAGCAGGCAACAACACTAGATGCCCCCATTAGCGAACAAGAGGTTTTGGAAGCTCTGAAATCAATGAAGGCAAACAAAACACCAACAATTGATGGGCTATCCAACGAGTTTTGGGTAGCATTTCGGCCGGCATTAGGTGATGAATATTTTCAATATCTGGAAAAAGCCTGGGGAAAAGGAACACTCAGAAGTAAACAAAGCATGGGGGTAGTTACCCTCCTATACAAGAAGGGAGACCCAATGGACATCGAGAACTAAAGACCCATCTCATTACTGACAGTCACCTACAAAATTCTACCACAACTTCTAGTTAACAGAATCAGAGACATAACCAAAAATTGTTTTCACCTTGACCAAACAGGTTTCATACCAGGAAGATTCATCCTAGACAATGTAATGACCCTCTCAGAATCCATGAGATATATACAAGACAAAAGAATGAATATCGCCATTCTTTTTTTCGACTTTGAAAAAGCCTATGACCAAGTCAACTGGAACTTTCTTCAACAAAGCATGGAGAGGATGGGGGTAGGACCAAACTTCAGGAATGGGTCCAAAATTCCAACTCTATTCCGGCGCCCAAGGGAGAATCCAGATCAATGGACATCTTTCACAACCCTACCGGATGTCACGCTCCGTGAGACAGGGAGACCCACTAGCCGCCCCTATATGCCTATTCATCATGGAAGCTATAGCCTCCTTCCTAAGGAAGGACCATCGATAGAAAGGCTAGTAGAGGACAAAGTCCACCCCACCAACTTGCCTACCACAATCCTTTTTGCAGACGACCTGACAGTACTAATACGAGCCTCAAATTCCTCTTTGAAGCACTCACAAGAGCTATGCAGGATTTCCAAATGGCATAAAAAATGAAATCAATTGGGCTAAAACAATAGGCTGGTGGCTAACGGAGCCACACTTGAACCCCCCACGATGTACCCCCGAGGGAATGACCTGGAACCGTGGCAATGAACCGCTCAGATTCCTGGGCATCTAGATGTCTAAATTCGGTCGGAACCACGCAATGGCACCAGTAGTAATGAACAGAATGATAGTTAAATTAGGCAGTTGGACAAATGTCTACACATCGGCTTTTGGTAGAGCGCAAATTCTAAATGCATCATTATATTCTATGATCTGGTACGCAGCAACAATCTGGAGCCCCCCCCAACAACTCAAATCACAACTAAGGAGACGAGCAGCGGCGCACCTATGGTCAGGGAACCCATCCAAGGAACACTTCATATTGAAAGTAGCCTGGAAGTATGTGATACTTAGGAGATCTAAGGGAGGCTTAGGAATTCCCGTCCCACAAACGCAGATCAAGGCCCTACAGACTAAATGAATGCTTAAATTAATCATGCATAAGAACTTACCATGGACTCAATTAGTCCTGCAAAGAATACAAAAATTGGCAAAATTCAAAACACCGGACAATATGAAGGGGCTGTTTTGGATCATGGCCAAGTCATGGGCAACGAAACGCACAACCAGGGCAACGGATACGGAAAATGAAGAAGCAAAAAGCAACGATTTCTGGAAGCACTTGTTAAAAACATGGAGAGAAATAATGCCAGCAAAAGTGAGGGAACCAACAGCCAAAGAGGAATTACTCAGACAACCCCTTTTCTCAATCAATGGCTGGTGGATCCGCACGGAAAACCTTGGACGCTAAGAGCCAAAGATTCAAGATGGGGAACATGGGTGCAGAAAGGAGTGTGGCAGATTAAGCACCTCTGGCACAACACAGATCGGCGATGGAAGACGTCAGAGGAATCGAGAGAACAATTAAAAGGCTGTCACAACTTACAAGAGAACCTGAACAACATACTGATCTCAAAACTGGAAAACTAGCGCAAACACCTCAGAAGTAACCACAGTTGGACAGCCGGAGACGAGGCAACAGAGATCACAGACAGTCCTACGATGGTGTACCACTTCTGAACCAAAGAGGGACCCAAAAACAACTGGCTCATCTGCGACATCTACACGATAGCGGACCCAGGAGCAACAACAAGCCTGCTAAGCAAGAACCCTGCAGGAGAGGTAGCATGGTGCGAACAAAAACTGAGGAAGGTGAGAGTAGAAACACAAGAGTGTAGAATATACAACCCACAAACCAGCATAGAACATCTGGAACTCGACTCGGCGGAATGGGCGTGGAACTAAGAACAGGGAGGCTTAATCTAGAAAAGCGCACGAATATCCTGGAATATACCTCTAAGCTAGGACACACTCTATGGATGAGATCACATCCCATAGCCCAAATTATAGGCCAAAAATGGGAGACACAATTTAATCTGCCGTGTAATCAGGCTCCGAGCATTCCTTGGACCAGAATCCTAACCATTAACCCAGTCAA
Organism: Chara braunii; assembly: GCA_003427395.1. Lineage (NCBI taxonomy): Eukaryota > Viridiplantae > Streptophyta > Charophyceae > Charales > Characeae > Chara > Chara braunii. The sequence continues at coordinate 1,471,369 of BFEA01000376.1, forward strand.
AATAAGAAGTTTCCAGTGGCTACTCGCCCACCCAGCTCTACCGGCCAACAAGTGGCTGAATAAAAGAAGGAACACACAATTCGGATCCCTGCTACAGGAACTTTGTGCGATTTGCTCGGCGGGTCCCATAGAAGACGTGAACCATTGCCTACTACCTTGTCAAAAAGCCGAACAACTCTGGACAAACGCTTCTGAACTGTGGCAAAGAATTACTAACAAGAACCTACCTACTGATCAGACCACCCTCCTTCTATGGCTACACATCCCTGCCTCTTGGCATGACTATGTAACACCATTCTTTCACATTCTTAGACTCGCAACATTACGGACCATATGGGAAAGACGATGTCAAGAGACGATAGACAGAACTCCAATGTCCGTCCAAGAGGCATGGGAAGGAGTCCTACTGTTGCATACTGTAACGTGCAGACCAGAACAAGAACCGACCTTTCAATACAAAGTATAAGATAGCACAACGGAAGACTTAGATACCAGTGATCCGAACAATCAATGTTGCAATGCAGCCCTGAACATACATCATCATCATCGTTACATGGTGTGAATGGGGTCTGGCGCTTCACACAGGAAGACTGCGCCAGCCCATACCATACACAGACGAAGAGGAAGGGGATAGACAAAGAGGAGGGGAAAATGGGAATGTCGTCAACACCAAGTCTTCGGCACAAGCCCAAATAGTCCCTCGTCGAAATGTCTGAATCCCGAATGTCAAGTCTGGATCCAATGTCGTCAAGTCTCAAGTCACAACTCTGTCTCTCTCGGTCGTAGTCTGAGAAGTCAGGTGGCGAGAGGGTGAGAAGAGAAGGTGGACTTAGAAGAGGAAGAAGAAGAACCCTCTCTCTCTCTGTGTCCAGTGCTAACCTGTGAAGTTGGCGCCTTGATGCAGGTACCACGAAGATGGAGCTGGAGCGACGGGGCCACAGGTAAGTACCACTGGCCTCCGCCAGTATCTCTCCCACTCTGCGATCTACCACCTACCAGCGCCCATCGCTGAAGACTACTCTATGGCTATGGCGCCCAGCGCCGAAGACTACAGCTAGCGCTACTACTACTTAGCGCTGAAGACTACTGCAGCGCTCCTCCTGAGCGCTGCGGCCGAAATCCTGAAGACTACTCATGTCTACTGAAACTACCTACCTGTGAAGTGCATGGGAACCTCCTATGTACTACCGGGTGTGCCTCCTGACTCGTGCGAGCAGTCCAGGAGGCTGCTCTTGCCAATGCCAAATGCAGGCAGGGGCTGCAGCTGCAGCAGCTCCTCAAGCTCGTGAGGAACAGGCTATTTCTGGCCTGTTCCGCATCCCTGTTTACGTGCCTGAGTCTTAGGGGCAGGTCGAAACAATGAGGGCCTGAAAATGGCCCTCCGTTTCAGGCTGGAAAAACTCTGGGTCTGAAAGACCCAGAAATAGGCTGAAACAGAGTAGGGCCTGCAGGCCCTCGTTTTTCAGCTTTCAGGCTGAAACGACCGGGGCCTGTAAGCCCTAAGTTTTAGGCTTTTAGGCTGAATGTCCGGGACGGGCCCTGCAGGGCCCGTGTGGCTAGGCAGTATGCCACACCTACACATAATACAGGTCGGGTATAGAGGGCGCTGGAAGAGAGTCTGTAAGAGAATAGAAAAGAGCATTGCAGATAGGGATAAGATAATGGAGGCATTCAGCGAAAAACAGCACGGGGAAGGGAAAATAGCAACAGTCTACCAAAATACGATTTGTTTCGGCCATTGGAGATACAATAGACTAACCGCACCGTGATCAGTAGAACTTCCCCATAGCAGGAGTCATCTCACGGGAATGTCAATTGGATCCAGCTAGACGGCTTTGGACTGACACTACCTTTCATTAGACCGCACGTCCAAAATCGCAATTTGTCCCCTAGGGTTCAGGGTTTAACCAAATAACGTAGCAACCAAGTAGATGGAAGTTTAGGGTTTTAGTGAAAACCGGTTCAGAAGGCCAACCAGCAGTTATAGCATACGATGTGAATTCGACGAACTGAGAGGAACAGGCTACACAGGCCCCATGCAGGTCAGATACAGGCCCCAGTTTCCTTCTAGCAACCAAAGACGGAAGCAGGGTACATCAGGCTAGCTTAGGCAAGGGTGAGCGCTGGTACATCCTTCCTTCCGGAAGTAATCAATGCCGTCCTTCGGGCCTTCCTACCATAAGGGGGAGGAGCGTGTGTGAGTACTCATTGTAATTCTTTCTGACTTGCCAGTGGAATAGGAACTGGACTGATGCTCCCCCAGAATGGATAAGGAGCCAGAACCATAAGGTTCCGTTTTTTTTTTTTTTTTTAAGGGACTGACGCTCCCCAGAATGGATATGGAGCCAGGGCCATAAGGACCTGTTTTTCTTGTTTTTTTTCAAAAGAAATAATTTAATCCAGACAGCTGCAAACGTTCTGATCCCGGATCCTGGACTGTGGATTGTTTGGACCCCAATAAGGATGTCCAGATGGTAGCCATGACAAAAATAAAACAAAAAAGAGGGCAGAGTGTCATGAAACTCACAAAGAAACTGCGCAACTCTTTTGATGGAAAAGTATTTGTTCCATAAACTTGAATCCGTCTCCATGTGTCCTCTGCCATCTCCGGCAGCCCGTTCTCTAAGTCAACCTTCAGACCAGCTGCTACACCCTTCACACCCCCAAGCAATCTCAAACCCTCAATATCGCCATCTTCAGCTAGCTTTGAAATCTGGTCCGGTAGTATGCCAAAATGTGCCTCCACTGCTGGGGGTATTCCTGCCTCTGTTTCTGGGTATTGCAAGCATATTAGGCCACAAAATGGGAAACATCAGTGCCTCGCCAGTGTTGGAAAAGCATTTAAAAGAAAGAAAATCGAACTGATTGTCAGAGAGCCGTCAAGGTCACCTCAGGAGCATCCGCCCATGAATGTACCAGCATAGCCAAGCCTATTTAGCTCACATCTGGTTGTCCATCCAAGCAATCTAGTCATAGGTCCGAGACCTGACATATCCAAAGGTACACCCATTGTTTGGTACATTTGGTCATGTGCCTTAGGGTTGGGCCTCACTCGAGCTACAGTAGTGCCATGTCCATGCTATGTCCACTCTATGTCCATGCTATGTTTTTGCTGTGTCGCAGCCATGTCTAGGCTATGTCCATGCTATGCCGGTGCTATGACCATGCTATGTCTGTGATATGTCCGTGCTATGTCAAGGCTATTGTGACTGGCATCATGCGAACTTAGCACAGACATATCACCAATTGGTCATTGGACATGGCTCTTACAGACGGCCACTGCTGTGGCAATAACGGTGGTAAACCAGCAAAAGATTGGTTTGCATCTAACACCACTCTCATGGTACCAACAGGCCAGTACGGTCATGGCCCCGCTGAATCCGAATCTGCCTCATGTTTCCTCCTTATCATGATGGAGAAAAATTACAAGCACGACTGGTGACTTTATCTGTGAAGAGCACCCAAGCAAGGGTTCGATAGCTCTCCCTGTGGGAAATGGCTCAAGGGGTCTGATACCCTCCCTTGTTGGGACATCCCAACCTGAAATTACAAGAGAGTCATGCTGCTCTGAAGAAATAGTTAGAAAGAAAGAAAGAAAGAAAGAAAGAAAGAAAGAAAGAAAGAAAGAAAGAAAGAAAGAAATGGTCAAAGAAACACACTCTTTGACTGCTGCTCGAGTTACAAAGTCTCGAGGAAGAGGTCATCCCTTTGACTCTAAAGCATGGCTACGATCCGGACGTCCGGACCGCCGTCCAGACGGTCTGGATTCAGTCCGGACTCCAGACGTCCGGTCTGTAAGGTCCGGATCTGCCAAATTTCGAGGAAAAAAAAAAGAAGAAAAAAAACGATCCAGGACCCTTCCCCATTGAGGAGCCAAGCCCTCAAAACTGTTTGGGGGGGTTTTCAGGCCCGTTTATGCTTTTTTGGGGGGTCCGGACATGCTCTCTCTCTCTATAATAATTTATTAGACAACCCCAAGCTTTTTATAGTTTTTGACTTTTAACTCAAGTTTGGTTAGGAATTCTGACATGACTCCGAGGCAAAAGTGGTTTGCATTGTTATTCTGCATAACATACTTTTTTTTCAGATTTTATTATTATTATTATTATTTTTAATGGTCCGGACATTTCCGGACCTGTCCAGACATCCGGACCGTCCGGATTGTCCGGAGGTCCAGAAATGTCCGGAATTCCGGACGTCCTGAAACGACCGGACACGGGTCCGGTTCCATGTCCGGAAATGTCCGGGTCCGGGTCCAGCGTAGCCATGCTCTAAAGTATACTTCCACTTATCTGCCAGCAAATTACCACAAGAAAATATGGACGGCCCACGTAAAAAACTGTTTTATGCATGGTCTCCCGACCATGACCTTTCATGTTTTCACTTAATCCTAGTCATTATTTGTGTTGTGAAATAAGTACTACCAACTGCCCTGAGTCAGTGACTAACAGACCAGTGTAAGGTATGTGTGACAGCACTGACGAGCTGATTTGGGCGTGGAGATTCTTATGTGCATCAGGGAAGGAGGAGTGTGAAATGGGGCAGAGGAATGGGACATGTCAAGGGGAGGTAGCATACTGAGGGTAGGGGTTTTTGGTGTCAAGGGGGTCACAAGGGGAGTGTCAACTGGGCCAGAAGGATCAGGACGTGCCAAAAGAGGTGAGAAACAGGGAAGGGGGAAGGGGTTGTTAAGGGAGGTTCACATTATGTGTGGCAGGGCAGGTGCAGTGTCAAAGGGGTCAGAGGGATAGGAGGTGCCAACACTGTCGAGGAAGGTGGCACTGTGGTTCATGCACATGAGACAAAGGGAGACGGCATGTTGAGGGGAGTTTTGCAAGATGCTTTGCGCACATTGGGGAAGAAACCGAATGCGGCAATAGGGAGGGGAGTGCCAAGAGGGGATGGATTGTTTTTACACAGTTGAGATGTGGTAGACGGGTGTGTACAGGTGTTTGAACATCATGCTTTCTGTTCATGCACGGAGGGGGTTAATGTCAAGGGGTCTGACTTCAGGGTTTCCATGAATGGGGCAAGATACAGAAAGTGCCAAGGGGCATCGAAGGATGCTTTTTGTGAATGGAGCGAGGGAGGGGGTCAGAAGGTGATGCTTTATGTGCGTGGAGCACGGGATGGGGAGTGTCTGTTGTAATGCTTTACATGTTTGGAAGGCAAGCAGCATTGTCTAGCAAGAGGCTCACCTGGTCAGGTCAATGCCACACAATCGATCTGATTCACGTACATGTGGAGAGGGAAGGGGATTGTTGAGCGTGTCATACATGGTGGAGGGCTGGGAATGCACCAGAAACATCAGTCACACGGGAGAGGCCGAACACAAGGTACTTTTATGCACACTGGGCAGGGAAGAGATGTGTTAAAGGGTGTTTCATGATCCTTGCACAAGCAGAAGAGGGAAGAGTGTGTCAGAAGGGTGTTGCAAGGTTCACCCACCTGGGGTGAGGGAGAGGGAGTGGCAACAGGGAATCCCACAATGCTTTACACACACGGAGGAAGAAACAGAGAGTGCCAACGGGCCAACGGGGGTCAGGCAACATTTTATGTGCATGGATGGAGGGAAAGTGTCTAGGGCTTGTGGGAGCAACAGGGAGTGTGTTGCAAGACACTTGACCTGCTAATGGGGAGGGAGTGAAGTATCGAGGGTGCCATGCAATGCCTCACATTCAAAGGGATGGGACTTGTCAGCAGGGGTCAGAATGATGATTTACGAGGATGCGGTGAGGAACGACAGGAGTTGCGGAGGACTGCTGTGGGATGGCTTGTGGTACAAGTAGGGAGGGGAAGGGACATAGAGTGCCACGGGGTGTCACACAACACCTTATGCACATGTGGGGAGCGTCAAGGGGTCTTCCAAGATGCCTTACCTGCAATCCAGGAGGGCAGGGGTGCTAAAGGTGTGCATTGCATGCAGTGGGGAATGTCAAAGCCACTACACAATACTCGATAAAAGCATTTGAGTAGAGGACATGTAGTTGTCAAAGGCAGTTGCATAATGCTTCAAGTGCGCTGCGGGAGGGTGCGACAAGGCGCTTTATGCACACGGAGGATAAAGGGAGTCGGGGGTGCAGAAAGGAATGTCAAAAGGGAAACGCAAGATGCATTCAGTGTATAAGGGGGGCAATCAGGACTACGGAAGGAGGTTGAACTGTTCTGTATCCATATCATGAGCTGGAGGGGGATGGTGGGGTGTCCCAAGATGCACGACCCGGATTGGGGGAGGCCCCAGGAGGGAGGAACAGTGTCAAGCGATGTTGTACAATGCTTCACACAGCTGAGGGGAGGATGAGCAATGACAGAACTTGCACCCCTGCTTTACTCACGCAGGGGATGGGAGCGGGAGTGTCGACGGGTGTCGCAAGGTGTTTGACTCACACAGGGATACACAAGGAGAGCTGGAGGGGTATCAAGGGTACCATTCATGTCTCTGAAAACCTTCAGAAGAAAGCCAAAAACTCACCTATCAAACCGAATTCTGCTGCGTATTGCGCCGACTCTACGTCAACTCGCCGCCTCGCCCAGCCACAGCAAAGCATTTGCAGACACTGCAAAGATATTCAATCCCAGATTAACAGCACCCCTTTGCCCCGATCCCGCATCCTATCCTCCTCGAACCATCAAACAGCACCGTTCATCATTCGTTCATGATGTCATGCCAATCGTTCATCCATTCCCATAGCACCGAAACAAGACACACAAAGGCAAACAAATTATCTCAGAAGACATGACATCCCATTGCACACTTGCTACCGGATTCCTTGGTAAGTGTTTCCCTAGTATAGAGTCTCGGGATCCATACATCTGGCAGGCACTCAGACACCACACGTTCAAGTAAATCATACGGACGCTCATCCCAGGCAGTCATCCGCATAGCGGCACACATTATAAAAATGTCATCACCAAGTGCTGAAACCATCCATAGATTGCCAGTGTCCCACAGCGCTAACCACTTGACAAGAATAACTCACAGGCACTACCATCTTAACCTAAATATAACGTACTGTCACTTTCGCTGCAGCTGAACTGGCAGTTGGGCCAAATACAGACATAATGACCGTACGTTCTATTTGGGGGAAGACGGTAGCCATGATGGGAATCGCTTTGGGAATCTATGGAAGAAAACCGCCAAAGATTCTCATGACAATTTAGTTCCAACTTCCAACGAGGGAACGTTATCCCAGACAACCATGGACCGCGGTTTCTCCGGACAGCTGATCTGAACAGACCTGGACAGCAGATGCAGGACAGAAAGTCCAGATGACCAAGTTTCCAGATCTATCTGGCCCATCCAAACCATGTCGAGAACCCTGCTTGGATGTCAGGACCTCCCTGGACTGCCAAAGAGTTTCTTTTCTTTATGTGTCAAAGTCGACATGGAGAGAGCAGGAAAGAAAGTAAATGTATGTTGTCACACATGCGATGGAACACAAAAAAGTCACGAAAGAACATATCATCTCCAAAGGTCCTACTGTTCTTAGAGCTCTCTCTCTCTCTCTCTCTCTCTCTCTCTCTCTCTCTCTCTCTCTCTCTCTCTCTCTCTCTCT
>BFEA01000376.1:1487982-1500213 GCA_003427395.1 Chara braunii
TCCTCCACGTCAGCGCTCCCGCCTCAGAACCAATGTCGCCTACACCTGCTCTCGTCCTTGCCTTCCCGCCCCTCCTCCCGCCCAACCCGCGCACCGGCCGCCTCCAGCGTTCGAATGTCATTTGCTACGATAGGGCCTCCCTCCACTACTCTCCAAATGTGCAAAATGAGAATGCATCTTCCGCTAGAACATGGAAACATACACCGCCATAATTTTTGTCTTTTGTGCAGATGGAAAGTAGTGGAGCGAGGCCCATAAACCTGCAACAACCCCCCTTGGGATCGACTGTGGCCATACAATCACAAGGACAGGCAGAGACTGAAAGGCAATCAATTGGTCCATTGAGGCCAGACTCACACAAGGAATTCCCTGGGTGCATTTGAACGCTTTTACAGCCAGGCCTGGCTACACATGACCGCAATTACGTCATCATGTCCGAGTCTGCGACCTTGCTTTCCCCCACGTGCGCGCACGCTACACACACACACACACACACACACACACACAGATTCTCCTTCTTCTTTGCTCCGCCCTCGATATCATTTAGGAACCCTCTCGGCCTGGGTTTATTTCAGGAACCATCTAGGGGTTAATTAGGAAGCTGGTTCTTCCGGGATGATCTGGGGGATCAACTGGGGTCATCACGAAGGAGAGGAGGGCGAGATAAATGCGCAATGGGCAAGGTTTGGGAGACAGCCAGGCGAAAATCAAAGAGAGAGAGAGAGAGAGAGAGAGAGAGAGAGAGAGAGAGAGAGAGAGAGAGAGAGAGAGAGAGAGAGAGACGCTGTGAACTTGCCTGCATCTTGAACGAATGGTGATAAACTTGAATCTTCTTTTTCACTGCGATTACGTACTCAATTTGTACGGCTAGGGGATGTACAGAGTTTGATTGAGGTGGGTGCAGCTCCTGCAAATGAGAACAATTATAATAGGAGGAAGCTCTGGCCTTGTACACTATAATACGATATACAGAGTTTGATTGAGGTGGGTGCAGCTCCTGCAAATGAGGACAATTATAATAGGAGGAACCTCTGGCCTAGTACACTATAATACGATATATGATCTCTCTCTCTCCCCATCTGAGCTCTCTGGCTGCCTTGTAAACTATGACACTATATTACAAGCATCTACCGTTCCGCCCCCCGGCTCCACTCCCCCCCCTCCCATCTCTCTTCCCTCCTCCCTCCCGTCACACTGATTTTGATATCGTCTCTTATCGTCTCTTTTTCCAATCTCTGTAAGGCCGTTCGTTGACTCATCAACCATCCACCTCGAGAACGGATGACAGCCGCTGGAAGGAGGGCTTTTTTTGTGGTGACACACAGCTGATAAACTCTTAGTGAATCCGCATCGTCGTCTAAAGCGGATCACCCGTCGACTACCCGTTGTAATGAATGTGAAGATAACGAGACAAGACTCTATCGCGGTCAAACTTCTCATCCATACCGGAACACCCCGACGACTTCACATCGTTCAGAACTGAAACTCTCTTGTTCCTGTATGAACTGGATGCGGCCATACAGGTCCCCTGGTCCAGGCCTGTGTTCCTGGAACAAAAAATGGTCGTCGGCCCTGGATTCTAAATCGGGTCCTGGATCAACCACCGACAGATGTGCACCTCCCAAAGCGGAAAACTCCTGAAGCACTTGCTGCCGCTCCAAAGTTGTGCGTTCCGGGAACACCTGCTGGCCCTGTTGGCTCAGAGTCTAAGGGCCGCGCCACACCACTGTCGAAACGAGAAAAACACTCGTGCATCTTCCCCCAAAAGCGGCCAGATGCGTCTGTTGCTATTCATAGGTACGGATGCATCTTGCCACTTTCTGAGGGAACATGCATTTGAACGTTTTTCGTTTCGACAGTGGCGTGGCGAGGTGTAGGATCCTCAGAGACTTTACGTGGAGCTATAAACCTCACTCGCACGGAACATTTGAATGAACCTAATTACTGGAACACTTGTCTGCGTAGACAGTCCGTACGAGTGAGAGTCATCCAGCTGGAACTGCCCTTACATCGAGCACAAGCCATCAACCGTAATACCCGATGCCGTCACCATAATTCCTGCTGCCGCCACTTGCAAATGTTCCCCAGTGAAGGGGCGGGCAGGTTGACTCGGCGCGCAGCTCGACAGTACATCGTCACCATTCAGCGAAAATGCAAATAGGTCCGCAAACGTGTTGGATGCGATGTTGATAGACTGGCCGCTGACTAGGCGGCAGCCACTTGCCCGCCGCCATAGCCCTGGGAGCCTTTTTTCTTTTTTTTTTGGTGGGAAAATTGCAACTGTAAATCGAGAAATGGTCCAAAAGATGGGAATACCGGCTATACCAAGTCACAGCGCCAACTTGCGTCTATACCCAGAAAACGGCTGGTGGTGTTTGCGTGCCCAGGACGGTGGTTAGAACCAACCACCGGAATGCACAAATTATAGACATACCCAGGCAAAAATTATGGGCATACCCGGGACCTGAGGAGGAGAGGCCAAAGTGTTCATATCTCGTGCTGTGAATCCAGGGCCTTCGGGATTGCGTACACCTACAATTTCGCACAGGGGAAAAGCTTGGTACTACGGAAAGTTGAACACCCTCCGGGTATAGATGCAAGTTTGTGCTGGGACTCAGTATAGCAGGTATTCCCACCTTTAAGTGGGGTACCGATGCAATTTTCCGCCTGTTCTTTTTTTTGCCTGATAGACCGCCGATCAGATATTCGCAGCCCCAAGGCTGCCCTATTTTTTTTTTAGGCCTGCGGTATGGGTGGTTCGGCGTGTGTTCGCAGCCCTAAGGGCTGCGATATGGTGGGGCTGGCTGACCAGCACTGCAAAAGCGGGCATATAGGGCTCCGGTATGACTGGTCCTTCCAGTGCTAACGGAGGACCCACAGCCGGCCCTACCGGTAGGTAAGCAATTCAGAGGACGGGGCTCACGCGCCCATGCGTAGTTGCACTCTGAGGGACAGGCTGTGGTGGGGTCCCTACGGTGAAACTGGGCGGAATCCGAAATTCCGAAAAGGTGTTTGCATGATGCAACTTCAGCAACTTTTTTTGCTCAGAGGAATTCACACAATAATCTGAAAATTTGAGAATCCTAAGACTAGGTTGTGTTCTTTCCAGGAAAATATCAGAAAATTTTAAAATTTTTCACTAAGACCGCAAAATAATTGCCGCCCTGATTCGGCTCAAATTTTACTTTTGCCATTCAACCATGAGTGGGCCAAAAGGAAAAGTACTCCAACTTCAGTGATTTTTCTCGCTCATAAATTAAGTGAAAAAATCTAAAAATTGGAGTGCTTGTAGGTCTTATTGCAAAGTTTCCAGGAAAATATTAAATGAATTAAAAGAAAACATTTCAACCGCGAAATATATAGCGCCGGAAGTTTGACCCATGTACCATTTTTGTCATTCAGCCTCCCTCCCTCCCTCCCTCCCTCTCTCTCTCTCTCTCTCTCTCTCTCTCTCTCTCTCTCTCTCTCTCTCTCTCTCTCTCTCTCCTTTTTATTTCTTTTTCTTTTCTGTATTCACGCTATCTCGGAATTCCACAAGATAGCTAGATACATAGGATTTCTAAAACAGTTTTTCTTTTATTTTTCTGTCGTAGGGGACCGCGGGAAGTACGGCTGGCGCACCCAGCTAGAGTGGCAAAGGCGACGATGCAACCGCATTCCTCCAAGCGGTTCATAAACATTTCAAAGGACCGGTCTTACGCGTAACTCCAAGCAACACAACTGCTTTGTGTGGAAGGTGAGAGATAACTATTTTTTTATGTTTGTTGGAGGAGTGTTGCCCGCCACTCAAACCCCTAGCCTAAATCGCAGACTCACAGTGGGTCATTGATTTGCAACAAGATCAAGGGCAAACTACGGCCGCACAACAGTCACTGACTTTGTTGGGTAGTTTCCCCAACTGCCTTGCTTTTTATTTATTTTTCTTTTCTTTATTCACGCTATCTCGGATTTCCACAAGGTAGTTGAATACATAGGATTTCTAAGACAATTTTTCTTATATTTTTCTGATAACGTGTTAGAAAGTTACAGCCCCTTACAGTTTGATGTACCTCGACGCTTTTCCCCGGGGAGGTACGTCAAGGGAAAGACAAAATTTAACATTCTCCCTCACAACCTTTAATTTTTCCGGCTCTTTTAAAATCGGGAGCCTGACTGTTACATCTGGCAACTTTTGTCAGAGGTTGCACCTCGTTGGGACAAGTGTCCTCACGAGAATGGACTTGCACCTTGTTGGGACAAGTGTCATCACTCATCTCTCTCTCTCTCTCTCTCTCTCTCTCTCTCTCTCTCTCTCTTGCATTCCCCTACATCCTTCCTATTCACCGTGACACCTCGTGGAGATGAGACCAGTTATGATCTCACACAACCTCCATTTTGGAAGTGAAGAGGTTGTTTACCACGAGGTGCTACTCCCTCGTTTTTTCGTTTTTAGCCCTGCCAACAAGGCAGGGCATACTTCCAAACTCTTGAAATACAGATCGAAGTTCGAATTCAGATACAACTTGTAGCTTCCCCCCTCTCCTGCCTATCTGAGTCGTGTGGGGAAGGGGAATAAGGAAAAAAAATAAATAAACTTACCTCAGTCTCACGCTGCCCTATGGACCCTGCGGAATGAATCTTCCGCTAAAACATAGAAATATACATCGCTATAATTTTTGTCTTTCGTACATGTAGAAAATGGAGGGGCGCCCATTGCTGTAAGAACGGCGCCAGCTCCTCTTCCAAAACAGGGAGGAAGAATCAAAATGAAGAAGAAGAAAAAGAAAAATAACAGGTCTAAAAACAACAAGGCGGTCCATTCAAAGGAGCGCCTGTTCAAAACTTCAGGGGCCATGTGCCCTCGCTTCCTCCAACTGCGCCATCTGGCGCTTTAGTTTTCATTTGATTTATTTTTTATTTTTTATTTTATTTTTATTTTTTTGGTAACCATTGACATGGAAACCAACTACCATTCCTCTAGCACGCCCCCGTCATTTGTTGAACCACAGACCCGATTTTGATTCCTCGTCGAATCAAACACAAAAGACCCTCTAAAATTTGGGTTTTTTTCTCGATTTATGTGTGTCATTCCTGCGCAAGGGCCATCCTAATGTGTGCGCCGATCTCGGCCACCTGATCCGGATGATCACGGGTCGAAGTCGACTGCGTCATACTACCGAACGGACTCTCCTCACCAAAAAAGGAGCTAGCGCAATGGCAATTCGGCTTCGATCCCCACATCTCCGGGGTGAGATCCTGATGTTATATCCTACATGCTCGTGCTGAACCGGTGGCAACCCATGTCTCTCTCTCTCTCTCTCTCTCTCTCTCTCTCTCTCTCTCTCTCTCTCTCTCTCTCTCTCTCTCTCTCTCTCTCTCTCTCTCTCTCTCATACATGAACTTAGGCCCCATTGCTTTGGCTCATTGGGCCAAGCTCACAATTTGCAACCGTAAGGTTGCGCTATGGCAGGTTCGAGCATCTATGTTTGCAGCACAAAGGTTGCAACGAGAGGGAACATGTATCTCTCTCTCTCTCTCTCTCTCTCTCTCTCTCTCTCTCTCTCTCTCTCTCTCTCTCTCTCTCTNCTCTCTCTCTCTCTCTCTCTCTCTCTCTCTCTCTCTCTCTCTCTCTCTCTCTCTCTCTCTCTCTCTCTCTCTCTCTCTCTCTCTCTCTCAAAATTCAATCTATATCAAAACTTATGAAAAAAAGCAATCCGGGCAGAAAGAGGAGTCGTGCTAAGAGGGTGAGATCGGCTGCAGCAAGTGGGGTAGGAGCCCTCCTTCTCCGGTAACTTTGTCGCAATCGGCACACTTTACATGAGCGGTTGGGGAGGGAGTAGTAAGAGAGCGAGGGTAGAGGTTGGGGGCAACGGAATGGGTGATGAGGGAGGAGGGAGGTTAACATCATTTGCAAGGGCGGTAAAGATGACGTCAATGGGTCAAGAGGAGTAGGGGGAGGGTCGACGGAGTTGGAGGTGGGAGAGAGCTACCAGAGATTGATTGGTTCATTATCTGAAAGAGGAGGTGGGTTCCTTTATGGGTCTCAAAGTGAAGTGCAAGTGCAAAGTCATTTGTGCGTGGGTCACCGGTTCCCAGAGAAGCGAAACATGTTATCTCTTTTTCTCTCTCTCTGGCGCCCCCCTAAAAAGAAAAAGCCCTTCGGCCTGCGTTCCTCACGCCCCGCGGTAGTTAATGTCAAGGTGGTCGAATTTTGGCAGGGGACTTCCACTGCAAAAGAGGGCATAAAGGGGTTCAAGTTCCGGCATGACTGGTCCTTCAAGCGCTAGCGGAGGGCCTACAACCTTAGAGATGCCCTACCGGTAGATAGGCATTTCAAAGGACCAGTCTCACATAAGTCCTATGCGTAGTGGCGCTTAGAGGGACACGCCATGGTGGGATCCCTGTGGTGAAATTGAGCGGAATCCGAAATTCCATAACGGTGTTAAACTTTGCAAGATGCAACTTGACAATTTTTTTTGCTCAAAATAATTCGCAAAAAAATATGAAAATTTGAGAATCCGTTGTCGAGCACATCGGCTCCCGCCTTTGTTTAGAAAAGTTGAGAGCCCTCCCAAGTTCCCGTCACGACACGCAAGAGTTAAATGGCACTGGCAAGTAGGAGACAACTTAGGGACAATTCATAAGTAATCCCGGAAAGTGCCGAGACAAACTCAGTTGCGTTGCCACCTCACATCTTTAGCCAGGTGTGCCAACTGTACCTCTCCCGGTCCTTGTGTGATAGGACAGGTTTCTGCGAGGCACAAGTTATCTTCCCTAAGGGGTTGTAACCACCCTTAGGAGTGTATCCCTACCAAACAATTGACCCACATGCGAAAGCTTTTATCTTCCCTGAGGGGTTGTAACCACCCTTAGGGATAAATCAGTCAAGGGCGTTTGCTTGTTTCGTTGTAGTATAGGCACTCGTGGTTAGAACGCCGTCTGAGCCCGAACGTCGTCCGTTCCCTAGGGCGCTGGTCTCCTAGGTATGAAGCACGCGTCCGTTGACTAGAACGGTCTCAACCAAGTGAAAAACATGTAGGTAATCCTAGTCCCTTAGACATAAAGCTCAAAGAAAGATTGTCACAATGTTCGAATGTTTAATGAGTTCATGTTTTTGAATAGCTTTGGGATTGACCAGAAACTGTTCAAGGGTATTAGATTGGTCGATGATGTCTCTGTTTTTGTGAAAGGCATGAGGAATTATTGGGAAGGTCAAAGAAAAGCCTATGAGATTATTGAGCGTTTCAGTAAATGCTACAACACCAATTTGAGTTTGGAACGAACAAGTAGAGGGAACTATTGGGATTTCCTAGGTTGTGTGCTCAAGGTTTTCGAGGGAAAGAATGAAGTTCTCTGTTTTTCGATGACTAAGAACCAACGAAGAGAGGTGATCGGTAAGCTGGTTTTCCAGAATATACAGAACTATGTGTCCTTTTCGAATCGACAACTAGGAGGCCTACAACCATTATGAGGTATAGGAGTAACGTCTCTTATAAAGCGAAGGATTACCCTACTATTTCTAATAGCACGTAATGCAGTTTCTCTTCCTGACATTTTTCCATCGTGCAAAGACATATGGTTCAGTGGAGGGAATGTTTTTTCCCTTCTTGTTTTCGCTCAAATGTAAATTGTGCAAAAGGGGCTACCTTGACGATTTCTTTGACCATGTTTTGATTAATTTTTCAAAGAAGTATGGCGGACTCTGGAGGGAATGGTTGCCAGTCCTAACTCATTGAGGTCACTTTTAGGGTGAACGAAAGTGGTTCAGAGTAGGACCTCGTGTTTAGGGGGTCCTTTTGACACTGCCAAGTGTTTTGTTTAAAACTCGGTTGTATTTTTGAAGGTTTCCTTTTTCTATTTTTTCCTTGTCGGATTGATAGTCAGGTGTGCAGCAGACATGTGTTTCTACAAGAACTAGTCCTCCTGGCAGTCGGCTTTCCGACCTGGTTTTTGACGAATAGGTGTTTTTCGAGAATTGACCTTCTCGACTGACGTGTTCCTAACATTTAGACTCTTACCTTGGTTTCTGGATCCTTCAAGGGTTTTTTTTTTGGCTGGTGAGGTTTCGAAATGTGGTCAAGTAATAGAAACAACCGCCATGTTTTTTTTCATAAGCGGGTGTTATTGACATACTTGGTAGGTTTTTTTTATGTCTATGATGTATCCGGACTAAGATTTCGGAACGGTACCTTGCCTTCTGGGTAGTATAGACTGGTTGGTGTAAGATGCGACTTCTAGTGTTTGCCCCTTTGTGGCTCTGATGACGAGTGAACTATATAGGCAGTAGTCTTGATGTCTGTCCTACCGACTTCAGACTCTTGATGATACTGGTAGGCGGCTAGGTGAAACCGGTAGGGTCCTACGCCATAGGGAAGCTTTGACTTCTGCCTTTGTGTTCCACAATTATTTTTGAAATGCAAGTCTGGGACATCATCTACTAGTCTATTGTGTTTCTGGTCGTTCTGTTCTTCGTTTCTTTCCCTTCTTCTTCTTTCCTTCCTGTTGTCATCCGATTGTGGTTCATGTTATGTTAAAGTTGCCAACCATCACCGATTGAATGCTATAAGCATACGTTTTTGTAAAGGTCATACTAACGCTAGTACTTCAAGTTGTCTCTATGTATCTGACTAAAATGCTAATGAATCTGCCCATAGTATGAGTCTGCCCTTCCTTTCCCCTCCCCCCCCTTTTCTTTTATTCGCCCTTTTTGAACTCATGTTTCTTCGCCTCCATGCTGTGAGAGGCGCCGACCTGAAGGAGGCGGGCAGGAAATGAATCATTGTGTCAACCTGTTTCTTTGAAGGGCATACTCACACCTGCATTTCCTGAATATATCTGTCGAAAGTTACGACGGTCACCATCCGGCCCTGGATAAATTTGATGGCTTTGGGTGACACATGAGTGAAAAAAGCAGCCTTTCCTTCGTTCCTTGTGACAACAACAGATCCAAAACTCAATCCAAGAGCGGTCGGTCCTAGTGCCAACCTCAATTTTCCAAGTGTTGGTACCGATCGTTTTTAGGGTTGGCAAAATTAAAGTTTAGGCTCGTATATTTAGCCTCGGGTGTACTGGTGGTTTAAGCTTATTCTGAATTCAGTCGTTCTCCAGGTGGGCTAATGATGTGTAGGTGGTTGGATAGGTCAGTGGTTAACTCATGTTTGTTTTCAAATTTCTCAATTTTTCTTCAGTGTTTTTAGCCGAAGTCGAGAAGTGGCCTCAATAATCTCAATGTTTTGTATACGTTCACATGGGACGCTGGGCTCGGTTCCCGGCACGTGTTGCTCCCAACACATAGATTGGAGCATTTGTCCCCCCCCAAAAAAAACAAAGCTTGTAACAGTCCCACACCCTCCCCTTACACCCACCAAGGCATCTAGGTTCCCCAACAATATGCCTCTGCCAACCCCTTGCCCTTATCTCCCTCGGCTAGAAAATCATGTCAGCCCATACATCTCTCCGAGCCCCAGTCACAAACATTCCACAAAATATGCTTCTGATCCCTATAGGGCGTCCACCTCTCACCTTGGGCGTACCTAGTCCTGCAAGGCCTTTGGTCCAGAGCGCGAAATTATGCTCATGCCCAGAAACTAGGGTGGCAAAATTGTGGGTGTACCCACACTCAGTGGCCGGCCTTGAATGACGTACCTCGTGCCCACCAAGTGGACCATTGTGGCCCAACAACTGCTGGGTATGAGCATAATTTCAGCCATCCGGTAGTTGGGTATATGAATAATTTGGCGGGTCCACCTCCATCCTGGGTATGCCCATAATTTTGTCTCGGTATGTCCATAATTTGTACATTCTGGTAGTTGGTGATAATCGCAATATTGTACTACCACCCTGGGTCCGCCTCAGTGGTGGGCATGCAAACCATTTCCACTCGCCTTTTTCAGGGTATAGATGCAAGTTGGCGTTGGGACCGGGTATAGCAGGTATTCCCATCTTTAAGTGGGGTACAAATGCAATTTTCCCAAAAACAAAAGTCGATGATGCATCTGCTGCACAAAACAGACCCGGTTCTCACAAAAACCCGTTACCACCCTGCCTTCCCCGCGAATTCGGAACATTCGTTAAAATCAGAACTATATGCCTGCAACCGTTGTCTGGTCAGGTCACCCTGCCAAGATGGTGATAGGTGATTCTACCGGTAGGGTAAAACAGGCGGAAGGTGGATGGGGTCGCCCAACCTGGACCGCTCCTCCCGCACCCTTCCAACATAAAATTGAACCCGTCTTCAACCGAATCGAATGCCCAGTCATTATCGTGGTATCTAGATGCGAAACATTGGGCCAGAGGCAACTATAATGATCGCGCATTCTATTCGGGCGAAGACGGTCACTTGTCGGAATATATGTTGTACATAGTATATATTAAATATATATTAAAATATTAAATATATATTAAATATCTTTTTTTATAAGAAAATAGACAAAAATATCAATTATAAATTCATGAATAATTTGAATTACCTAGAAATTTCTAGGTAATTCAAATTATTCATTTCTTGTTTTAACAGAATACATTCTCTATAATCAGCGCTACGTTTTCCTTCTCTTCCTTATGTCCTTTTTTTTAATATTATTATTATTATTWTTATTATTATTATTATTATTATTATTATTATTATTGTTGTTGTTGTTGTTGTTGTTTTCGTTATTATCATTGTTGTTAGCCGTCCTTTGAGCTTTGTTCCCCTTTGTCGTTTCATGGTGGCCGAACGGTTTGTTTCGAAATGGGCAATAGATTATGGGTGGGCTAGTCCACTTGACCTTCCCACTTCAGCCGCCGTGAGTTTGACTGGTAAGGTGCAATATGTATCGGTCCCAAAATGGGAGCACCCGCGGCCGCGCCGGTAGGAGTCTCATCACCTCACAGGAGGTCACGAGTCCCCTCCTTGCCATCGGACACGGGTACCCTTCAAGGGTAGTCCGTTGGTCCTCTTTGAAGGAAAGGGAGTGGTTGTCGGTATCCCATCATGGGACCATCGCGCCGAGTCTGTAAGTCACTTCACGTCAAAGGCGATCGTTGGAGCTCGACTTCTCGTTTTTCCTTTCTTTGTTTTATTTGCCTTACTAATTTTTGAAAAGCAATTTATAATTTACAGAATTTGAAAAGGGTATATGAATCCCTCATTCATAACGTGGGGATCGCGGTATGCGGCGATCCTATAAGACGTGAGGGAGACGTGTCTTTGGCTACCTGGGCATAGGCAGCCTCGTTACGCCAAGTACTGGTGGACTAAGGGAAGACGACTGAGTGGCAGGGTGAGCGTGCGACAGTCCATGTTTGCACGCGTGTTGAGTGTTAAAGCCCGGGTCATCTCAGAGTCTGCGGCCTACTAGTATCGTATACGGTCCAGTCGAGAGGGGCCCGATCATGGTGCACAACAGTGGGTTATATGGATATAGGCCTAGGTACCTCCAGTTCCTCTGGAGGTGGGAGCGAATGTCAGGGGAAGAGCCAATGGTGACCGCCATTTTGGACTATAGTCACTGCAACCAGGAGGCAAGGCTGAAAATAACTTCAAATGTGGAAGGGGTGAAGGAAAAGGAGATGAGAGCGTACCAGGGACTGCAGTTGGCCATTACGGAAGCCAAGGACTGGGCCAAGAGAAGGTGCAGGAGGGATGGGGTCACTGATGAGGTGAAGGTGACCATCGCGTACCACGAGGCTGAAGCCCCCACTGACACAACGGAGTGCGAACAACAACAACTGGACCGCGACACATAAGTGCAAGCAACTTGGAGGTCGGGTCCCAATCCTGGCACAGACTGGACTAATGGCGTCGGGACCACCTGCCAGCTAAACCTGTTGAGGACGACCCAAAGGCTAACTCACATCGGCGAGGATGCTGAACAAGGGAGAGGAGGGGGACCAAAAGCACTAAATGGTTACAAGCAGAAGTCAACCGCGATTAGACAGAGAGAGAGACCAGGTTCACGGGGTAGTCGGACGCCGGGAGTTTTTTCACCATATGCTGAGGGGAATCACCATCACGGTGCTCGCTCTCTTGGCCGTGGCGAGAGTGCGCACTGGCTCCTTTGGATTCGTGCCTAGCAACACTGCCTTTCTTGAATGAGCAGGCGAAGAAGGTCTGAGAGGCTCGTACTGTGCGCTTCATGCGTGACCAGTGCGACGACGTGCTAGCCATTGTGCTCGTGCAAAGGAGAGAGACATGAGCACGGGTCAACCCATGAGAAGAGGAGCATGAGAGAGAGAGAGAGAGAGAGAGAGAGAGAGAGAGAGAGAGAG
>BFEA01000376.1:1554251-1565372 GCA_003427395.1 Chara braunii
AGGAGGACAGGAAGGAAGGGGTTTATGGGACGTTCGAAAAAGGTAGAGGAAGGGAATGTGACCATTAGGTGGGGGAGACAAACAAATCACGAGTTAGTTCATCCGATGATAGGTGAGGAGAGGGGAGCTTACCAGGTGTGCGTCGATGTCAGCGTCCGGAATGAAGTCATCCATGGCRTTGGCCATGTCCGTGGTGTGCGATCACGAGACTGTTCTCAGCGTTCCCCGCCGAGCAGGAAGAAGGAGGCGCAGGGACAKACACTTCTTGTSCTAGTGGAGTAYGAGAAGCARCCTTGTGCGCAATAGCAGATGTCGTAGTACCCAGAGGTGAGACTGGATGATAGGAGGAAGGAAGTGGGAGAAAGATATAGTAGTACTGTCCACGGGGGAGGGAGGGAATTGTGGCCTGCTGATGGTGTCGAGGGGGAGAGGGGGGCAAAAAAAAGTTGAGGGGGGGGAGGAGAGGCAACGTGTCCAAGCCATATCCGTCGGAGGTATTTTGGAACCAAGAATGGTTGTGTCGGGGGTGTATCGTGAGTACGAGGAGGGGTGTTTTTCGAGGGGGAGTCGTAATTAGCTGTTGTAATATCGTCGTGTAGCGTAGGAGTCGGATCTGCGTTCTTCAACGGCGTGCGCTTGCGTACGTAGGGGTGGCTATGTTTACCAACGAAGCCAGCGCATGAGATGGTCGAGCGGGATTTGCAATTGTCTCCACGCTACCTTGTGTCCGAGTTTTGCGGCTATGGCGGGCGCCAGTTTTGTTGTGTGCCTATCGCACAGTTTTGTTGTGTGCCTATCGCACCAGGTCGAAGCGGTGCGGGGTCCGTGTCRGTATCAGTGTGCCAATGGTCRTGGTTTGTCTGATTTGAGTGTCATGTTCGTGYGGTATTTCCCGTATTGAGCGGGGGACTTCAGAAGCGACGTCTCAGTCCTCTATGTTGGTGGTGAGATATTGTGTCGCATTTTGGGGTCCAAAGGCCCAGGAGTGGCTGAGGGGTCTAATTRGGAGGGGGGGTAGTGTACCATGTYTGGTCCYGRGGGGGCAATTTTGGCGGTTGTGGTCTGGCCTCACGAAGTAAACCGGGGTTTCTGCGGACTCGGGGTAGTGGGGCATCCATGGAAGGAGTGGAGGGTGGGTGTAGGTGCAAGTCCTATGGTTTGCGGGGGAAGTCCTTAAAAAGAGTACCTTCTTATTATTCTCTTCCCTCCTCTTTTTTTTTCTTTTTTTTTCTTTTTCCTTTTCTTTTTTATTTTCTTCTTTTTTCTTTTTTTGTGGGGAAGGTTAGTCTCTGTGTGTGTGTGTGTGTGTGTGTGTGTGTGTGTGTGTGTGTCCCTCCCGCAATCCCTCGTGATGGGGGGCTGAAGGGGGCGTGGTTCGGATGACGAACCCGCCCCCATTCAGGACCGTCCGCCATCCGAACCAGACCAACAAGAAACGTGGTCTACACACATACACTACACGGGGTTGGAGAGTGAGTTTAGTATCGTGTCGGGGTTACCACGAAATGGTTGGTATAGGTGGGGTTTTTTTAGTACCAATTCTATGACTTTTAGACATCTGTGAGGGCTGAAACCATTGTTGACCATGGTCTGTATGGTGTTGCAAATATCTGTTATTGCGTCATCATAGTTTGAAGTGATAGTAAGTGTGTTTATGATTTGAGGGATAAGGATCTTGAGGGACTGATACACTGGTCTGTTGGAGTGGAACTTGATGAAGCGCGTGATGGGAAAGTCAAACCCCTTTCTTTTGTCAAACTTCGTGGTTTTGTATGTGCCCAGTTGAGGGTCTAGAATACTGATAGTGGTATTAAGGAAGTTCGCCTTAGTGCCAATTCGTTCAGAGTTGAGTTTGGCATGTTCAATAGTCTGCTCTACCAAGGTGACAAGGTCAAGAGGGTAGAGAAAGTATTTGCTTTTCCTGCTTTTGATAGTTGGTCTTAAGAAGTCTAGAATTCTGTTGTTGTTGATGGAGTTGAGATCATCGAAATATCTGAAAGTGTGCTGAAAGAGTGGGAGTAGATATCTATTAGGGGGGCGTTTAAGTTTCTTCATGAATTTGTATTCATAATGAAAAAAGTAAACATTGCACCAGATGGGTGAGCAGCTCAGTCCCATGGGTACATTGCACCAGATGGGTGAGCAGCTCAGTCCCATGGGTATTCCAAGCGTTTGTCTCCATATAAGCCCTCCGAGCGAGGTGAAGGCGTTATTGAGTAGCCATGCGTTCATGTCCTTGATAAGTTTGGGGGAGAGGGTGACTTGGTCGGGGGAGGGGGTCGTAGTCCATCCCGTGAAGACTCTGACATCTTTTTCTGTCATCCAGATGTTACATACTAGTGTTGCATTCCTCCCTAGTGTCTTCCTTGCATGTTTGAAAACTAATTCTGTGAAGAAGTTGACGGCATTGGGGAGTCCATCTRGTATGTCTTCTGTTGGGATGGTCTCGTAACAACGAGTGATGTCTGYTGAGAACAGTGTATATATCTGTGGGGGGAGATTATAGACATAGTCAGAAACAGAGTCTATAATCCACCAAAACGGAACCTTGTAACCAGTTTCTATTTYCGTTTTTTCTGTCAGATCGCCGCAGTGATTTTTGACCATTTCAGAGAGTGATTTCAATGTGGATGCACAGACGTCCGCAAGGGGAGAGAAGATAACATTAGCAGCATTGGTTWACCATCGGAAGCTATYYTTGTGTTTTTTTGTAKATGGYCATAAGATAGGGAAGATTCTTGTTTTGGATGGGGCAGAAAGGGAAAGTAGTGGTAATTTGGTGTTCGAGATGGTTTAGGAGGTCAAAGGYCGTGATATCGCAGGGAGTGAAGTCGTCTCYGGTCAGTCTTTGGAGCGCGAGRAATCTGATATARTTAATAYAGGYGATTGACGGAGTGTTGGGTGCCTTGTCTATTCCGRAAATGTAGAAATGTTMTGTAAGAAAGTCTATTTCTTTTTTCAGGGCATGGGTGTCTTCTGGGAAGGACTGGAGATGGTGAGAGCAGGTTCGTCTGATAACCGCCCTGAGTCGATCCTGGGATAGGTCCCGTATCTGCGGAGTGATGTGGCACCTCTTTTGGCTGAGGTAATCTAGGGTGAGAGAGAGAGCTTTGTCCATCTGTTGTAGGACCTCCGTGGTTTTATGTGTCCTGAGAGGGATGAGATTTAATCCCATTGATAATTGTTTTCTGAGCTCAAGATTCTTGACAATGCTGAGGTCGAGGGTGACAACATGTGGGGGCATGCTGTCAACAGAACCGTGCTGAGCATAGGGGGAGAATCTGTTTTGTTGACAATAACATAGTGGTGGCTGACTCTCATAGCAAGAGAGGATGTCGAAGTTTTGAAAAACTTCAGCGGGTTTATAGAGTTTTCGAGAAATATGTGCATCATAGGTCCATCCATAAGTGACATCAGTCAGGTAGGTGTCGATATCGGGAATGTATTCTGACAGGATTTTGGAGAGAAGTTCCTTTGGCTTGACCCTTTCAAACAGCCTGCTTGTGTAGTGTAAATGGATCAACTTTTCTGGTGCAGGTGCCTGTCTTCTCCATCCGCGTCTTCCGTCCTCCATGATCGTGAGGTGAGAACCCTGTTGTTAAGGACAACACATTTTCGAAATTAGTCTAGGATTATTATCCGGTGTGTCTAAAAAAAGACAAAAGGGTTGCTACTCATAGTGTGTATCGTTGATACTCAATGAAGGTCATTTGTGTGTCGTCAGGGTGTATCAAATATTACAAAATCTAAGCACACCTGCGTCTTAGGCGAACCCTAGAAATAAGAGGTGTCGAAAGCTCAGTCCGAGGCCTTAAGTTATTAGGGGAAGGGGAGAAGGGGGAGATGAGGAGGCAAGTCCCAAGATGGTGAGTAGTTATGGCTCCCATTGGTTGAATCTATACGCCTTAAGGCTGGGTGTATGCGTGTTTTACCTGTTATCAGCAGGTTTATACTAGTGGTGTGACCTGAGAATAAATAGGGGGACACTGGTATCATTCGTGAAATAGTGACATAATCGATCTGCAACTACATACCAAGGTTACATTTCTGGAAACGACCGACAGACAAAAATGTGTTTTGGCAAATAGTTTGATGAATCAGAGAATTGCCTTCCGATAAAACAAGTAAAGCATCATAGTGTCCTTTCCTTCCAGGATCAGTTGAGGCCAGAAAACGTACCCACAAGTCTCAAGTACCTCCTCCCAAACGTCACTAAACTTCCTCCTTAAGCAAAAAAAAGGGGAAAGACTTCAGATCGGGCCATCCTTCTCTTTTATTCGTAGTCTATCCATCTTGTCCAAGAAGGGAACGAATTTCCTATATGACAAAACGCCGCCATCGCTTAGCATCTATTCTGACACTATTGCTACCAGGATTGTGAGTTCAAAAAGGACTCCAAAAAGATCCGGCTTACTGCAGAGAGAAGCCTGTTCGTGTGGCGGCTGCTCAGGAAGTCAACAACGCCAGGCGTTCTTGGTCATAGTCTTGCCTTAGATTCCTCCTGGTGATCTTTGCTGCAACCGGGTCTTGGGTTTCTTGGACGACCTCTTCATTGCCAAGGCAACTTGAGGTGGAGTGGGAGTCCTCTGCACCAAAGCCCTGGAGAATGTGGCCAAACGAACTGACAGCTTTGACTGGAGTGTCCGGGGAGGGGGAGCTAACATTGATAGGTTGCCGAGGTCTGGACCCAGGTCTGAAAGAGTTCTCAGAGATGTTAATCACCTGTGCGATTGGGCGGGGGATTGGCTGGGGAGAAGGAGTAACGTTAGCTGAGAGTCGTCTGATCAGTTGTTGCACGGGGGGATCCAACTGTTGGGGGTTGACTGTGTTTGCAAATGACCAGATCGATTGGGGAAAGGGTTGTGGGCAATTGTGTCTGACGCTGAGTTTTGTTGGGTGGGAAGTGGAAGGATGGGTGGTTGTGCTTGGCTTGTGTGCAGGGCAGACGTGATCAGCTCCTGTGCTAGTGCTCTGACAGACGGACTTGAATGATGTCCATCGTTGGTCTTGTGAATGCGAGGTCTTTTTGCCGTGCGAGTTTTAGCCTGTCTGCTTCTGTGACTACTCCTGACTCTCTTTTGCTTGGGCCTTTGTATTGCTACGGCGACTCCAGCAGTTACTACTGGAGGGTTGTGTGCAGGTTGCCTGGCTGGGAGCGCGTGTTGTGGCAGAGCATTGACATGTGAGGCTGAGGGAGGGTTTGCATGTGCGTGGGTCAGTGGGGCAGGCGCAGGAGAGTTGCGGACCAGCGGAGGGTGTGGCAGGGGAATTAGTGGGGGTTTGCCAGATGGGGTGTGGGTGTCGGTCGACGGGGTTCTGTTGGGTGTCCTGAGGTTGACCGAGGCTGGTGAGGGTGTGTTGGCGGGGTGGGCATTTGGTGGAGCGATGAAGTTGAGAACCGTTTGTCTGGACCTGCTGCGCTGCACCATGTCGTTAGCTGGTGATTTTGCCCTTCCTCTTGAGGAAGGAGTCTTGGTCCGACTGGTTTCCTCTGGGAGGAGGATGGCTGCGAATCTCTTGGCGAAAGGAACCTCCTTCAGGGACGGATGCTCCAAAAGCTGCTCAGTCGTGCTCTTGGGGTTGTCGACGAGTCTCTCCAAAAGGCTGGTCATCTTTTTCCTCATGAAGAGGAAGGTGACTTGTGCTAGAACAGGCTGTCTCCATTCGGTCTCGAGCCGCTGCTGGAAATCCAACATCCTTGTGATGTCAGAGGGGGCCTCCGGGTCGAAGAAGTCTAGATTGGCGATGTAATACCAAATGAAGTGGTCAAACCAAGTGATGGTCTCGCCACAGTTCATCGCGCAGGTGCATTTGAGGTACTGCCTACCAGTGTTCCATATCTTCTTCACCTCCTCGAGTGTTTGAGGGGCCCGTGGAAAGCCTTTCTGTACTAGGACTTGTCTGGAGGTGGGGCATTTGGTCTTATCAAGAATGACCAATATGGGGAAGCTACCGTCAAAGGCAGGTCTGTTGTGAGGGAGGTGAAGTGCGAAGCTATCTGCGGCCTCTTTGCATTTCTCCAGTTCATTGTCCGAGAGATTCGCAAGGGCTTTGTATGCTTCTACTGTGATAGGGGCCGCATAGTTGAAATTGTCCAAGTGCCACAGTTTGTGTGAGACATGCTTGCTCTGTCTTTCTATCAAGGAGCCAGACGGAAGTGGGAGAAAATGACTGTCCTGTGCAAGCTTGCGTGTCTTGCCCGAATTGTCTGCTGCAGTGGAAGGAGTGGCGAGGACAACATTCAACCTTTTCTCTTGTTGTTTCTCTAAGTAGTCTATCTCCGCCTGCGACAGTCCGATTCGCCTTCTTCTCTCCTGTCTCTTGACATTGACCTGTTCTGATATGTCTATGTCACCGACATTTGTGAGGTGGACCGTACTATAACCAAAACTTTCCAGGATCGTCTTCTCCCCATTAGCTATAATCTTGCAAATTTCCCTATTCTCTATTCTGTTCCGGGAGGCAATGATCGTGGCACTAAGAGCAAGGGCCAAAATTTTCCTATCTAGGTCTTCAGGGGTAGACTCATAGATCCCACTAAGAACCGCCCAGTTACTGAACGTGAGTGTCTCCATCAGCGAGGGAGTCTGTGAGGCCTCGTGGACCTTCAACAGTACGTCTCTGGGTAGGGTCATCATCACCAGTTGTGAGTGTGCAGTCGGCGGCTGGAGAGTAGCGAAAGGCGCAACGTGGGGGGCCAACTCTGCATGCCATCCTCTGTTGACGTTTTCTTGGTCCTGCACATAGTAGGGGTACGAATTAGCCAATTTGTACAGTGGGGATGGTTGTCAAACTGTCAGGTGTCTTTGGAGTGAGCGAGTAGGTGTGTAGTGCAGGAGGCATTCAACTGTTGATGGTAGAGAAGCTTGTGAAGGAGGTTTTTATCGAGAGAGGTAGAGGTTGAGAGGACAGGGTTAAGGGAAGGTGGGTAGAGAAACCATTTTTAGCAGGAATATTGATTGGGAGGACATTTACTGAGTAAGTTCCATTTTCGAAGGTAAGTACCAGAAGGAGGGGTAAGAATTGCTCGTTTTGATAGTGTGTCACTCCGAGGGACTTTTAGCCCTGGAATATCTAAACTTGGATAGTTACTGTCTGTGCTTTGCTATGTGCTGTGTTGTGTGGGTTTGTGGTTGAGATACGTAGTCAAGCAGGGAGAAACAGGAATAGACAATTTATCAGAACACTGTAGCCTATGTCTATGTTATGGCAAGCACGTTTTGAATCCAGCACTAGCTTCTGCAGAGGTTGAACTAGTAGGGGGATCTTATCGGGGACGGGGCCTGATCTACCTGATTGGGTACTGTGCAAACATGTGACCGGGAGAGTTTACAGCTTGTAGGGTAGGGAGTCATTATTATAGAGAACAAAATAATAATAACTGGAGGAAACAAAGTTTTTGAATTCAGACAGAGGGTTGTCTATTGTGAAACGATAGTCATGTCTTTCATTGTCAACAACATTTTCTTGTTTTGTGTGCTTTAAGCGAATCGGTAGGAGGAGAAGGATAGTCAAAGCAGGTGTACTGACCTGGGGGGAGTTGCCGGGGAACAATGCGGCAGCTTGAATCGCAAAAAGTTCAATACCATCCTACAGTGACAAAGGTGAGGGGTCAGAGTCACTATGAGTGGGAGCAGGAGAAAATTTTCTTAGTTTTCTTTAAATTGTAGTCAGGAGATGGTTCATCCCGCCTTGAGGTAGGCCTATGGGGGGAGACAATATTAAGGGTACATGGGGGTTGTACTTTTGGTGGGTAAGTAGGGGGAGGAGAAGTCTAGAAAGAGGGTAAAGAAGTGTACTAGTGATAGTTTGTAGGAAGTCACATGCTCAGGCTGGTTAATGTCGTGTAAGAAGTGATCTTTCTAGACAACGGAAAATTTTCCTAGAATTAAATAATCATTCTATAGTAAAATTACTTTCTAAATTTCAAAATTTCATTCCATCTTTAAAAATGTCGTTCCAATTTTAATTTTTTTTGCCTTACTTGCAAACTTTCATTCAAAGAATAGGGTATCCCTTCTTATTTGGACTGCATGCTAGAGATGGAATGAAATTCTGGATGATTCATGAAATATTTTAATTGGACTATCATTCTAAGTAAGGATTTTCAGTTATAAATATGTTAATTGAATCTAAATTAGAAGATATTTGTTGGAATAGAATGAAAATTTAATTAAAACATTTTATAAACTCCTCAAAACTTTCATTCCATCTTGAACAAATAGATGTAGTTGGAAGGGAAAACTAATATTTAGACGGGAATTTATCAAATAAAACTGAAAATTTTACAATTGGACGAACATTGGAATGATAATTTATAAATATCAAGGAATGTTTTTTTATGGAATATTTTTTCAACTTTCATTTCTCGTGGGAATTTTTCTGTTGGAGGAAGTATGGCTAAACGAGCCCTGGAAAGCAACATGCGTAGGGGGAGCAGTGAGTCCGTAGAGCTAGTAGTCATGCGTACAACAAACTTAATCAACCGACAGTTGTGTGAGTAATTAGAGCATAGCCTTCTACATGACAAATTAATCATGAAACCAAGGGTGAGTAGTCAGCCATCGTAAGAATGTAACATCTCAGTTGCGTCGACCAGTAGGAGGCCATACCTAGAGTATAGAAACTAAAGACAACTGGAAGCATAAACGTAAAAAGCAAGAAGACCTCCGGTGAAGTCATTTCAATCTAACTTGATTTTTGCGAGATCATCACGCGGATCTCGTCATGTGTATGTTCGTTGCAACACAGAGCGTGGGGTACATGACCTGTGACCGTGATTGGAAGAAACGAACTGAGGGGTTCAGGAAGACAACTCAGAAGTGAACGTCTCTCCTAATCTGATTTTTTCATTGGATAAGGACAAGGTATAGACTTAGAGGCCGGGGTAGTCAAAGTTTGGAAGGGAAGGGGGGTTTTCTTCTGGTATCCAGTCGCCGGGGGAGATTTCTTTATGTGGCAGTTCTTCTGTTCAGCGTTGTATGCGTGATTTCAAAAAAGAAGACTGGTGAGGTCGGGGACTATATGTGATCTTTACATATGAGTGGAGTATAAGATTCGTTCAACCAGGGGCGGGTTTATACTAATTTACTAGTAGGTTAGTTGTTATGAAATGGTTAGGGCGGCTATCATGGGTGGGGGGAGTATCCGCCCTTCCGAACTTTTCTCTATATTGCTTTTATAGGTGTATGTGTTACTAATTTTGGCGGGTGTAGTAGTTATGACTAAATCTCGTGAGATCTTATGAGAACGATAGCATGAGAGGGCGAAGAAGGTCATTTTGCTTATTGTAGCTTGATCGTGTGTGCATGCATATTTAGTCTAAACTGACCTTATTTGCAATGCTCAAATTGCCACATGGTCAAGGTGGTAGTCGGTTGAGTCTTTAGTTCACAAATTCTCACGCTGTTGTACTCATTTTGGTGCCTCTGGCTGTAGAGAATTGCGCAATTTTAGCATGAAGATGAACAAGGCGGGCGTAATTGGTGATCGCTTATTATATCTGTGCATGATGCTGCATGTTGAAAAAAGTCGATCTATAAGGCTAAGCTAGTTATTTGCCTGCATCCTAAAGAAGCAGATGAACCGAGTTTGTGATCTCAATGGGAGAAGGACAAACACTGAGGCCTTTGCATCGCCTTCTCAAAGGACTACCAGGGCAGCCTGTAACCAACGTCGAAAAAATTGCCTGTATAAACGTAAAATGTGCTGATAGCTTATTACCTTCTCTCCCCTGTCTTCGGGTCATAGCAGTTACTATCTACGCCCAATTGCTACCTTACTTGACGAGCCCTCGATTGCAACCTATCCTTGGACACACTGATTGGTCTTGTCGTCAAGAAACAGTGCATTCTCTTCTTCTACGCACGTCCGTCCCTGGTCCTATCATAGAGTATCGAAATTTCGCTCAGACAAGAGGCCTAGTGATCTCATCTGAGCAAGGGTTGCTGCTTCCTCCTCAAGCCGGTTCTTGCTACATAATCATGACTGTATTCATTTTATTAAATTAATAACAGTGATCAAAGAATACATATTACTTTTAAGATGCTCATATTACTCGAGATGATGATAACCCCTCGATTCTTCTGGAAGTGAGATTTTTTTAATTTATTCCTCTAGCAGAATAGCAGTACATGTTTGCTAATGAGAAAAAGGTATGGACGGATAGTGTAGAAGGGAGCATAAGTGATTAGGTTAAAAAGGTGTAGGATGGCTGTAGTAAAGGAGTGGTCGGGAAGGGCAAGGAGAGGGTTGTCATGGGGTTACTTGAGTGTTTCGGACTAAAAACTTCATCGTCAAGCGGGGGTACGTAAAGGATATGAAATAATTCGTCGATGTGCGTAGGTTGTTAGTAATGGAAAGGGTTTACGTGTTGGGGTTGCCGCGAGGTGTCTGTGAAGGGGCGAGGGTGTGTGTGCGAAATAGAGGAGGGCAAGAGGGAGTGAGTGTGAGACAGAAGGGAGCGGAAGCGCACGTTCACGGAGGGGAAGGGCGGGGAAAGGAAGTAATCCAGTATGGGGTAAGTAGTTTATTTGTACCTGTGCAACGTTATTGCGTTTGAACATTTAGGACTGTACTAGTGCAGCGAGTGAGACTTCTATCTTTCAGCGAGGTGATGAGTGCGAGTTTTTGTCAAGTCCATCTGCTCCTTGTGGAAACCGAGATCGAAAGAAGCGGTTATCATGCGACACTGCAGTTGTGTCCATCACCCCAGAACGTCTATATGTCCTAATTGTGATTTCTGGGAAATACTTATCCTAGGGAGGCGGGGACGACTATGTTCTAGTAGATTCAGATAAGTTGTGGGATCATGAATTCGAAAAAAAAGGTTAGGGGAGAGAGAGGAAGACACGGGGGTCGCATGAGCAGTCATGAAGAGTGGTGAACTCCATTCGTTTGTAGGAAGTGTGACCAAGTGTATGTTGAACAGTTGTGAAGGCGATAGGGGTAGGGGCGGATAGAGCGAGGGAGTGTACGATTGGGAGGTAGGGATAAGGGAGTGTCTGACTACGAGGAAAATCTTTGGCACGGTTCAGGGAAGGAGAGAGCCGTAGGGGCGGAGAGAGCGAGGGAGTGTATGTCCTCGAGGACAAACCATGGCAACGGTCAGGGGGGAAGAGA
>BFEA01000376.1:1570028-1586067 GCA_003427395.1 Chara braunii
GAGAGAGAGAGAGAGAGAGAGAGAGAGAACAGGTAAGTGTGTGTGTGTGTGTGTGTGTGTGCGCTGCCGCCGCTGCCGCGCTGCGCCCTCGCCCGCGCGCGTTCAGCGCACTTTGTGTGTGTGTGTGTATGTGTGTGTGTGGTCGCATGGCGGGTGGCGGTCGGGTGGGGCGACCCCTCCCCCACCAATCAATCAATCAATCAATCAATCAATCAATCAATCAACAAAAAAAAAAAAAAAGCAAAATCGAATATTAAATGAATGAATGAATCAATCAATCAATCATTCAAAGGCGGGGTTGGGCGACCCCGCCCCCACCAATCAATCAATCAATCAGTCACTCACTCAATCAATCAATCAATCAATTAATCAATCAATCAATCAATCAATCAATCAATCAACAAAAAAAAAAAGCAAAATTGAATATTTAATGAATCAATCAATCAATCAGTCAATCAATCAATCAATCAAAGGCGGGGTGGGGGGACCCCGCCCCCACCAATCAATCAATCAATCAATCAACGGAAAAAAAAAAAAAAAAAAAAAAAAACGTTCATTTTTTTTTTCTTCATTTCTCGTCATAATATAGCCCAACCCCCCCAATTAAAAATTGTTTTTTTTTCATTTTTTATTGTGTGAGGGAGTGGGGCCGGGGTTGCGCCGCCCCATGGCGCTTCCCGAATCCCCAACCCCCTTCCCCTCTGGCCGCCACGTGGCGTCAAAGCCGCGCGTCCGCGGGGTTGGCGGACTGGTCGTGTCTGCGGATTCGGCCACGCTTGGCCACCGCCGACGGGGATTCATAGCCTCCGTCAGCCTAATCTCAATCATCATCATCCACAGATCCCGATCTCCCTCCTTATCGCAACCCGTCACCTCATGTAGACAGCGTGGCCAGTGCCACGTCAGCAAAAGAGACAGGTGGCATGGGCCACATCAACAATGAAGACAGGTGTCAGCGCCACATCAGCACTGCAATGTAGACAGGTGGCAGCGCCACATCAACAATGTAGACAAGTGGCATGCGCCACTTCAGCAATGTAGACAAGTGGCATGCGCCACATCAGTGATAAGTGGCATGCGCCACATCAGCAGTGTAGACAGGTGGCATGCACCACATGAGCAAGGTAGACAGGTGGCATGCGCCACATCAGCAAGGTAGACATGTGGCAGCGTCACATCAGCAATGCCTGGCGCAGAGAACAGAAAGCGCCAGCATGCTGCCACAGTCCGGCGTCGTTGTCCTCAGTGTCAGAGTCAAGCCAGCGTCGAGCCAGTGCTCTGCTAGCGTCAAGGCAGCATAGCAAGACTGATGTCTACCTCCTGGAGACCAAGCCTTAAGTAGTGTTTGATGAGGCTGTCGGGCCTCAGGTCTCCTTCCCAGTCCTACAGATTGACTCACAGCAGTTGCAGACTTCCTTTGGTCCTGATGCTGTCTGGGTACCTGCATACAAACAAGTGTGTGTGTCTGACCTGGGCTGGGTACACTTTGACTTGACTGTAGGGTGTCGGACAACTGTCACTCGTCCAGGCCCTGAATCTTTACATGGGGCTCTTTTTCCCCTTCGGCCTGCGTCTGGGTGAGGCCTGGTAAGGCCCTCAGACATTCCACGAGGCATACTGCACGGGTTATTGCACACATATTGACTCACTGTAAATAGTCACTAAAACAATTTTTTTTATTTACCTAAATAAGAAGCCACAGTTGAATGAGCGATTGCCCCCTACGCATTGACTCCTCGTCTCTTTCCCTCATACCGCATTCCATCAATTTCCATGTCCAAATTCATTTATAGCATGCTGTATAGCGCTATAGATTGTATAGAGCTGTAGCCTGTGTGGAGAGCTATGGCCTGTTGTATAGAGCTGTAGCCTGTGTCGAGCTATAGCCTGTTGGCCCTGTTGTATATAGCCTATAGCCTATAGCCTATAGATTTGTATAGATCCTGTTGGTTACCGCCAACAACTTAAGTAAACCGTGTAGCTATTGAAGAAACGAGTCGAGGATTGGTTGGGAGAAGACGAGGTACCTATCTAAGACGGCGATTGACTATAGACGAACGAGTGCTCTCTCTCTCTCATCTACAACGGTTGTTTCCCTCGAGAAATAATAGAATTTTCACAGCAGCTGCTGAAAGCCTGAAAGAAGGGCAAAATAAACACGAAAAAGGGAAGAGAATTTACAGCAGCTTCCGTTAGCATATTTTAATTGCGTGATTCCCACTGAGTTTAAGATCTCTCATTATAGCTGAATCGTCTTACTCGGCCACTTTTTCAGGACGCTACCACTGCCTACCAGTGCTGTTCGTTAACCTTACCAGTTTGAGCCATGGTTAACGAATCTGGTACCTGTAGTCGGCTATAGTCAACCTATAACCTATAGTCAATGACGACCAGTGTTCTTTAACCTTACCCTCCCTTACCCTTTTCCCACCTTACGCCGAGGCTTACGGTCCTCACCCACCTTTTTCCCACTGCCCTCCATTCATTCTTTCCGTCGTTTCTTGGTTGGTTGGTTGGTCGGTCTAGTGTTAAATTTTGTCGTTTGTTATTGTGAGGAAGAGACGAGCAAGGGACAGACCGAATTGAAATCTTGATAGGGCTAGGAGCCTACGTAGGAGGAGGGGCAATCATCGAAAAAAAGGAGAAGGAAAAGGCAAAAGGGAGAGGGGGGGAGGGGGGGCGAAGAGTACAAGAAACAACAAGGAGCGAGAATAGAGAACAGGAGGAAGAAGTGAGAAAGAAAACCCGGAAGGAAAAGGAAAAAAAAAAAAAAAAGGAAGAGGAAGGGCTGAAAAAAAAGCACTGCCAGGATGATTCGGATAAAACAGACAGGGTCGATGAAGAGTGAGGTGGCAGAAGCGGCGTTGGGACAGCTGTCTGAGTCGCGACTGATTAATGACGCGATCGGGACTTTCGAGCCACGTGCGCAACTGGAAGTGTTGTTCAATGACAGCATGGGAGGTATGGAGGGGCAATTGGGAGCGACGTACGCAATTCAGAGTGGTAAATTGATGAGTGCTACCCACGTTAAGGAGCCCCCTTTGGTCGATGTCATTGGTGAGGTTGGTCCATCGGATTACCTGGCGCTCTTGTTGATCGACGTCGATTGGCCCCGTCCTGCGACAACCCGCGTCGAAGCAGGACAGAGGGAGATGGAAGAGGCGGCAAGGCAGGCAGCGCATAGCGATGACAAAGTGAATTGGCTGCTGGTGGATATACCGGGAGCGATTGCTACGATTGAAGGTACTTACTGTTTTTTTCTTTTCTTTTTCGTGTTATTATTATTATTATTATTAGTAGTAGTAGTACTATTATTAGTATTATTAGTATTATCCTTTAAAAAAAAAAAATAGTATTATTATTACAATAGGATGTTGTGAATGGAGACTTTTTCTCGACTTACGCGTGTGATCTTTGCGGCACCGGCCATGCTAATATTACTTGCTTGCTGTGTATCGTTCCACGTTGAATCGAATGTGTGTCATTGTGTCCCCATAGGATGATAGGACAGGTACAATATTATCGATAATATGTGAACAGTTCCAGGATCTGGACCGGGTGCAGACCCTGGTAAAGGAGCAAGAAGGGAAGGAGCGTCCTTATATATTGACGATATATGAAACTCCGACGAAGCAGTTTGTCACAGCCCCTCGTTTGTTTGTTTGTTGTCCTCTTCTCCCCTTAAATTCTCCCTCTGCTGCCTACGGTTTACCGGGCAGCTCTGTTTGACGATACATATATGATATATAGACGATACATATATGATATATAGACGATACATATATGATATATAGACGATTTCGTTTGTTGTCCTCTTCTCTCTCTCTCTCTCTGCCTACGGTTTACCGGGCAGTTCTGTCTGTGACGATATATATATATATTGTGACAATATATATACTCCGACGTTGCTAGCTCTCTGCTTTTGCAGATGATGCGGCGAGCGTCGGGCCTGTACTAGCAGGCTTTGCTTTTATTATGGTAGAAAATAATTTCTACATTTGTTCTTGTCATTCCTCCTTTTCTTGTTTCTTTTCCTTCTCTTTTTTCTCCGTTGCTGGGGTATTCCGTTTTGAAGGCCTACAGTATGGTTCCGTTTTTTTACTATGGATATGGTAGATCTGTTATGGTATTTAAGAAAACGTTAGAGAAAGGACAAGGGAAGGAAGGCGTATTAGTCAAACAAATTAAATGACACATCCCATAAACAAACTAAATGACACATCCCCTTTTTTTTATGTATTTTTCCCCGTTGTTGGGGTATTTTGTTCTGTTGTGGTAATCTTGTCCGCATGCATCCCGGTTGGTTTTGTCCCGTTGTTGTTCGGTCTATTTCGGCGAGCGTAGCGTAGCGGTGCTTTTATGTGGGACCAGTCATCCGGGTTCTCTTTTATTGTCTTGGCATCCTAGTTGGTTGCTTCCCGTTGTTCGACCTGTGTGAGGGAGCGGTGCTTTCATGTGGGAGTCGTCATCCGGGATTGCCTTTTATACCGGTCCTCCGGGTTCTTTGTGGGATCCTAGTTGGTTGCTTCCCGTTGTGTTCGGCCTATCAATGGGGGCGGTGCTTTTATGTGGGAATCATCATCTAGTATATAATTTTTATGAGAAATTCCTTATAAATTCAATGAGCAGCAGCATGCCAGCAGCGAGTCACCGAATCATCGATGCCATCATTACTACAACTCCCATTATTTTTGCTGCTCTCATCTGTGTCTCTTTTCTTTCTTGTTTGTTGCCGAAAATTCTTTCTTTTTTCTTTTTTCTTGTGCCGTTGACTTCCTGTTGACTTCCCGTTGACCTTGTCTTTACGCTCGTTTCCCAGTCTTCTCCCTCTCCCCCCCTCCCCCCCTCCCCCCCTACCTCCTTCCTCCCTCCCTTCGCATCCCTCGTCCGCCCAGGCTGCCTGCTTTTTCCAACTCTCTGCTCTTAGAATTGCCCTCAGTGCCCAGCTGGTTCTGTGTGCCCTACCACCTCCTCCCTTCTCCTCCTTGTACTTGTTCTTTTCTTGAAAAAAAAAACCAAAAAAACGGGTTCTCTCTCTACCCTAGCCCTTAGTTTCCTATCCTTCTGTCCTTGCTGCTCCTGATTCCGTTCCTGCTGCCTTTTTTTTTTTTTTTTGGTGCTATTTCGTACCCTCTCTCTCTCTCTCTCTCTCTTTCTCTCTCTCTCTCTCCTGTCTCTTATACACATCTAGATGTGTATAAGAGACAGCCTTTTTCTTTCCCCCCCCTTTTGCTATTTGCCCTTTCTCTGCCCCCTGTTCTTTTTTTACGAGTCCCTTTCTTTGCTGGCCATCTATCATCATGATAACGCAACGAGGCTTATTGGGCCTCACTCCACTAGTCGCCAGATCTGCAAAATGTGAATGAATCTGTCGCTAAAGCATGGAAAGATACACCGCCGTATTTTTTTTTTTTTGCCTTTTCTGCATGTGGCCTGTGGTGGATCGAGGCCCATTTCATATCCTACTTAAGTTAATGATTGGTAGGCTCCACCGTCTTCACCCGCGAATTGGTTGTCCTTGTCGGGTCACGATTGCCACCGTATCTGGACTGAAGGGTGCACCACATACAGACTGATACAGCTATATAATGACCGGGCGTTCTAATCGGGTGAAGACAGTAGTAGAAATCATTGTAAATAATAATTATAACTATTAAGTTGCCCGTAAATCGCTATAATTGAATCGCTAGCAGATTACGACTCAATGGGGCTTGTGAAACCCGCCTTCCCCCGAACACAACGCACCCTAATATTGGCTGTATGGGACCGGAAAGCTAGAATGTATGCATGCATAATCAGGGTGCGTTGTGTTCGGGGGAAGACGGTACTAGTACCTCCTGACCTAGTAGTAACACTGAAAGCATTGCTGCTGGTTGAAGCGGGTACCAGGAAGATGCAGTCGCGTCTATTTCTTTGTGGGGAAAAAAAAAAAAAAAAAAAAAAAAGGAGATGCAGTCGGTCAAAATTTCTTGAACGATCTGAATCGTATGTTCTTTTTTTCGGGGGCGGGAAAAAAAAAAAAAAAAAAAAAAAAAAGAGTTAGGAAGATGCAGTCGCATCTTTTCTTTGTGGAAGAAAAACCAAAAAACAAAGAAAGCAAAAAACACACAAATAAAGCAAATAGAAAAACGAGAACGGGAAACGGATCCACCATCCCAATAGAATCTCAGAGTCTCAGAGACTGCTGAGAATCGGACTCAGCTTCCCATGATTGAAATGAAATGAAATGATCAACTGGCTGGCTTGCTGGGAAACAGGCCCGGGGCTAGGTCCCACTTGCACGAATTATGAGATACTGACCGTAGATAGCAAAGATCAACGGCCCAAATCTCCTAATTTGCGCAAGTGGGACCTAGCCCCCGGCGTCCTTTAGTGGAGTGGACCAGCAGATTGCCTGGAGATTGGCTGCTCGAAGAGAAGGACAGAAATTCAATGATTCAATCAGACTCTGAGTTGTGCAAAATGTCTCTGACGCTGAGCGGGTTATCTGTGGCAAGTAGACTTGGCGATCACGAGGGCTTAATGCTCAATTCCATCAATCTTAAGAACCGAATCGTATGTTTTTTTTTTTCCGGTGGTGGTGGGGGGGGGGAAGGGGGGGGGGAAGGGGGGGGAAGCCAGGAGGATGCAGTCGCATCTGTTTGTTTGTGGAAAAAAAAAAAAAAAAAAAAAGGAGATGCAGTCGGTCAAAATATTTCGAACGATCTGAATCGTATGGGTGTTTGTTTTTTTTTCGGCGGGAAAAAAAAAAAAAAAGTTGTCGAAACATTTGAATCGACAGGGAGGGAGAGATTAGATGCACAGTCTAAAAGCGCTCACTGACAGCTGTAAACACTCATGTATTTTTTTGGGCTGTTAATAAGCGGACCTGAGTTCGAATCTTGGTTAATGAAAGCAGGTAAGGAAACGTAGGAAAGTAGCAATTACCTGGAGCTGGGCCCGAGTCCCACTAGCAGCGTTGAGTTTTTCCTCAACTCCTGAATCTGGTCGTGTTTGTGGAGATGTGCAGACATGGCGTAGAGTTTCCTCAACCGCACATCTCCACAAACACGACCAGATTCAGGAGTTGACGAAAAACTCAACGCTGCTAGTGGGACTTGGCCCCTGGTTAGTTCCATGCTTAATGATATATCAATCCCGTCGCCGACCATCATAAAACGAATTTTTAAACGAAATTTTAGTACGTCGGATGAACGGATGATACGAACTCAGTGATATAAGTTTACCAAAAGTAGAGAATGAACTCACTCCATCTCCATGCAATGACACAGCCGAACTGTGATATACACTCAAAAAGTGACTCAAACTCGGAGGAAGGGAAAAAAAGGACACGGAC
The DNA here is from genome assembly GCA_003427395.1 of Chara braunii. Classification (NCBI taxonomy): domain Eukaryota; kingdom Viridiplantae; phylum Streptophyta; class Charophyceae; order Charales; family Characeae; genus Chara; species Chara braunii. Next base: position 1,577,365 of record BFEA01000376.1, read on the forward strand.
GAAAAAGGAAGGTTGAAGAAGAAACAGAAAATGGAAAGTACCCCGAGCGCATCAGCTCGTAATAATATTAAATTATTAATCATATTATGATATTATGATGAGTGCAACAAAAAGGATCATGGCGTTTGCACCATGACATGAAGAACACACTGGCGATGGAACATTGGAACCGCAGAGCAGCAAGTGTTGTGTGTATGAGTGTAACACTGTAGCATGCACCCAGACGTGGGTACACTGTCAGTACAAGTTGTGGTTGAGCGAATGTATCGAGCCGCAATTACGGCCATATTAGAATTGTTGATAAGGATGGATATCTCGTTGCATCAAGCAGTCAAAGCAAAAGATGCTGGATATCTCAAGTACAAAGTACAAAAGTACAACAGTACACAAGTACAAGGTACAGAAAGTACGAAGTACAAAGTACATCAGTACGCAAGTACAGGTACAAATCATGAATGATTGCACGCCGGTGGGTATGGCACCCCGACCGGTTTCGACGGCCGCCAGGCGCCACGCGGTCCTCCTCAGGGAGATTTCCACCAAAACTTCTTCCCTCATCAAAATCGTGCAACCACTCTCCCTCCTCCGTCATCATCCCGCAAACATCTCCGGAAAAACTTGCGGGAGTCGCAACGTAGGACCCGAAAAGACCAAAAGGCGCTACAATCATTGGTCATATAGTTGTCGACAGGACCTAACTGACGTACGTTTGACTGACGAAGGTAAACTGACAAAATTCATATATGGTGAGGGCCGTACTCGCAGTAGCAGAAAGAACTGCCCACTCGGTAGGGCCTGGCCACCCGATCAAAGCGTATCCTACTCATAGTTCTAAGGCCAAACACACCTATAACAGGGCCACCCGATCAAAGCGTTTTAATCTGTTTTTTCTGCGGGTGCTGAAAAACAGATTAAAACGGCGGCGGTTCAAGACCTTCCTGCTGCTCAGCAGTAGTTCAGACCCCGCTACTACTCGAAGGGTAAAAAACGATTCACGGCCTCAACGTGAGGTACAGGTACTGGGTTCGATATCGTGTTGTACTTCTTCTCATAGGTAGCGGTTCGAGCCCTGCCGCTACGTACAAGTCTCTCAAAAAAGTAACCCCTGCACAAAGTTTTTCAGATCCAACTACCAAAAAACTACGTCACAGGTCAAAACATGCACAGCATGACGGGCCACCCTGTTATAGTGCCACTACTTTCAGGTCTCATGAATCAGTAAAATTGTCAAAATTCAAAAAATCCAAGAAATCCAAAAAACTTCATAAAAGGCAGAAAAAGCAAAAAACGCAGAAAAAACTCACACACAGAGTCACCGCATACACAGAGGATGCTTCATTCCCAGGTAGAAGCCTAACCCTGTCATATTGCATTTAGTGGAGAAGGTCCTTTAGTGTGAGCGAATGTATCGAGCAACAATTACGGCCATATTAGGTTGAAAAGGTCCTCTAGTGGAGTCCGCTGTGAAATCAGTTGCCTACCAACGCACCTACCTCACTCAGTTGGTACACCCCGGAAGAAAAAAAAAAAAAAAAAAAAAAAGAAAAAAGGTTGGTACACCCTTGTACCGTTGAAACTCGAAATACCGTTTTTTTTTGTGAATTACGTGGGGCCGGTCAGTTGAATGATGATGGTATCTCAAGGCAGTCGTCCTTTTTTGAAAAAGCATTGAAAAAAAAGAAGGAAAAAGAAAAAATCAACATCTTTTGTTTTTGAAAGTCCGATATCTTGCGGCGGACAATGCCGGACATGCAGAATGTAAAAAGTAAAAAAATAATTGAAAAAAAAAGAAGAAAAATTATGATACCTTGAGATGATGATTTGACGTCGATCAAAATGTGCAAAATGGATTTAATGGAGCATGTATCTTCTGCAAATTATGGACGTAATTGCCGTCAGCGGCGTCAGGTGCATCACGGCTTGGTCAGAAAAGCGGTCGTATGCATCCATGGAAGTCCCATTGTGAATATCCCCTTGAGACAACGGGTCCCTTTACTTCTTCACCCCGCCCCCCCCCCCGACCCGACACCAACTATCAAAAAAGAGAGAGAGAGAGAGAGAGAGAGAGAGAGAATCTGTTTGCATATCTTAGATATCTATATTGTTTCTATAGACGAATAGAATATGCCGGGGGGGATTATTTGCCTATATATATTTTTTCTTTTATCGTTTGTCGGCCATTTCTCCCTGATGTGGAATGGCATCTGTGTATTGCGGGCCCGCTGTTTGAGTCTGTTGTGGTTCCGTTTCTTTTACTCTTTGATTATATTTGGATTGTTGTGTTCGTTTCTTCAACAACTCCATATCTGTTGGTAGTGTCGAAAGCTTTATGTGTCCTTAGTCCTACAGGTGAGGTTTTGTTTGCTCCTCCTTTTCTTTACCTCTTTGCCTTTTTTTGGCTGGCAGTGCGTGCAAGTGGGAGTGGGTCCTTGTGGCACACGGGGATGGGGGCAGCAGCCGGTGCTCAACCTGTCATCCACGTGGCCGGCCTTGTACGTAAGAGGTGATGAGCAGGCGGAGCTTTCCTTCCTTCTTTCCTTTTTCTGTTTTTTTTTTTGTTTGTTTTTTGGCCTTTGCGCACCGATACACGGTGTGACGATGTATATGCCCCGGGGCGAGCTCCAATAAGAAAGAGGATCGGATTAAGCGCCCGAATCTGGATGTGTTTCATAATGAACTTGGTCCATTGAGGACTAGAGGCCGCCCAGGGAAGCTGTGTCGATTGCATTCAATGCCTTGCGAAGTGCCCGAGTCGCACTGCTATCCTATCCGATCTTATGCAATTCTCTCTCTCTCTCTCTCTCTCTCTCTCTCTCTCTCTCTCTCTCTCTCTCTCTCTCTCTCTCTCTCTCTTTTCCTTGCTTCCCCGTACAGTCTCCCCTTTTGTTAACAGTGATGTTTGCGGAGGACATCCCTGGTCGTGTGACATGCGAGGTCTTAATAATATGCAATTCGATTTCTCTCTCTCTCTCTCTCTCTCTCTCTCTCTCTCTCTCTCTCTCTCTCTCTCTCTCTCTCTCTCTCTCTCTCTCTCCGTTGATGTTTGGAACGATGGTTGCTGACAACCTTGGTGCTCGTGTGTCATGCCTTTTCTTGTTTGCATGACTATGTGGATTTGTTTCTGTTCTTCACCGCTCGCCACGTGTTGGAGTCTTCGAGATCACGTGGCTATGGATAGGGGGTGCCAGCCTGCCAGGGTGGGGATCGGGATGGGGATGGGGATGGGGATGGGATAGGATGGATACTCGATGCTGGGTTTTTGTTGTGTAACTCGTGCATAATTTGTGTAATTTGGTACACTTACGTGTAGTTTGTGTGTAATTTTTGTAACTTGTGTGTAATTTTGTAATTAGTGTGTGGTTTGTGTATAATTTGTGTGATTTGTGCGTAATTTTTGTGATGTGTGTGTGATTTATGTGTGATGTGTGTGTGCTTTGTGTGTGCTTTGTGTGTGCTTTGTGTGTGCTTTGTGTAGTTTGTCTATTTATTTGTAAGTTGTGTAGTTCATGCGTAATTTCTGTGTGATTGATCTGTAATTTATGTGTAGTTTATCTGTACGTTATTATGTGTACTTTGTTTAATTGTGTGCAATCGTTTGTGATGTGTAATTCATGCGTTTTTTTTTCTTTTCTTTGTGTAATGTACCGGATTAAATTCCGTTACTATGGAATGCAAAGGCATCCCTGCGAAGGATTACGAAGTGATTCCGTACGAGCCGCCCGAGCCGAAGGCAGGGGTTCACCGGTTGGTCTTCGTTTTATGCAAGCAAGGGCAGCAGGCAACGGGTCTGCTAAGAGACGAAGGATCGAGGCTCACCCTTGCACGGGACAAATTTCCCACTCGACGGTTCTTAAGGGAGCACGACATGCAACCCATCGGCGCGGTCTACTTTCTTTGTCAGTCATCGATAGCTGTGCCGACGGTGGGGCAGGTATCATCATCAGCCCAGCCTCCTGTGCCCAGTGTCTCCTGAGTCCCTCAGACTCGGATGAACAGAAACAGAGTTCGACAGAGAGAGAGACCTTGGAAGTTGGAGCAGCAGAAAGAATTGCAATGCCATCATGATTGTGGGGTCTCGAACTCTTGACTCTGTGGGTCCATTGTGGGAGCAGAAATCAGAAGAAAAAGTAGAAAATCTGGACCTCTTCTTTCTTCTTCCTGAGACTTCCTCTTCCTTTTTCTTCGTTTTTTTTTTTTCTTTTTTCGTTTTTTTTTTGTTGAAATACTCGGAATGCCCCCTGCACTGCCTGCAGTGCTAGTGGTGCTGGTAAAACCGTACAAGCAGGCACCACTACAGTCTTCCCCCGAATACAACGTACGGTCATTATAGCTGAATTTGGACTGAAAGATCCACCAAATTCAGCTATAATGACTGTATGTTGTATTCGGGGGAAGACTGTAGCACCTGGGGAGAGGCTCCATGCATCAGTGGAGAGCATCACCAGCGGGAAAGGGGGTCCAGCGTCCCATATACAGAATGCACGAGAAATTTTAAGATGTTATGAGGAAAGATGACTGAGAAAACGGCTGCCAGCATTGATTGCTCTGGCATCCAGAGGATTAACTGTGCAGGTTGTTGTTGAGCATTAAAAAAAAAGAGGAGGAAACCTCTTGTTCCCCTGTACCAGGCACCAGATTGCAGCCGAGAAACTAGTTTCTCCCTCTCCCCCAACTACCTCTACCCACCCTCTCCCACTCAACCCGTTTCAAAGCAGAACGAAATAAAGATGAAAGAAAGACAGAAACAGAGGCCGCACCTTCAGTGCAGCAAGAAACACAGCAGACATGGTAATAATCAAACAGGGGGGCTGCTGAAAAAAGGGCTGGGTTAATAGATAAGGGGTGCTCATATAAAGGGAAGGGTGATACTAGCAGCTCCACGGGACGATGGAGCCCCAGGATGAGTAAGCAATAACCACAGGCCCAGAAAACGACGAACATCAATCCCATTGCTTCACGATGTATCAAATGGGACGCTGGACCCGGTTTCCAGCAGGTGCTGCTCCCCACCAATAGATGGAGTACTAGCCCGATAGGTAAGCCCTCAATTCTGACGATTCTCCTACCCCCGCCAGGATAGAGGGATATCGCAAGGGCATTTCAAAAAAAAAAAAAAAAAAAAAAAAAAAAAGAAGAAGAAGCAGGCTGCACTGCTGCAGGACTCTGCAGGAGCAGCAGAAAGAATACAAGGGTCATTGCCGCAATTTGCCGGTTGTTGCACCCTTGAGGGCCTTGACCCTGTGGGAGCAGAAGTCAGAATTTTGGAAAAGAAAAAGCAGGCGGCAAGAGCTGCTGCACCTGTGAAGCCGAGTGAAAGCGGAAATTTACGCAAGAAAGGAAGAAAGACAGAAAGAATCTGAGGCCGGATGTCTCGCTGCATCAGGACTGAACATTGTGCCAGATGCAGCTATAATGACCGGGCGGGCCTTCTATGAGGGCCAAGGTGGTAGGGCTCTTCATTCGCAAGGGCACCATCAAGAGACTGTCAGGTGATTAGCACTCCTTGTGCTCGCAAATTCGCAATGTCTAGTCTGCAGGCGGCCAGGCTCCGTGGCCAAGCGTTGAAGGGTCCAGACTGTTTGAGTGGCAGATATGATCATAATGATTGTGAAAAGTGTGAAACTTGGCAGCAAGATATCAGGCTGAGGTTTAAACCACCAATACTTCTGAGGCATTTTTCTCTGGGGGATAATCGGTAGAAGGCGCCCACGCCAAAACCTTTTCGGTTTTGGCCACCCAAAGTTTAGTCGTTTGGTACTACCGGGCCTACCGGCCCAATGATGACTTGCATGCGGGGTACTACAGGCCCATGCGTCTCTCCAAGGGCCCTACCGGATCATGCATCTGGTGCATAACAGTGCCAGATTCATTTTGATGTAAAAGAGGCCGGCTGTGGTACGCAAGTATCGAATGAGGCCCACGTATGCGATTTTGTAAAAGAAGGGCCCTACCAGTTCATGAATCTGGAGCAGAAACAGCGCCAAATTCTTGAACCGGTAAAAACAGGCCCAGGGAGATGTGGCCACGGTGCGAAGGCGCCTTTCACCCAGGGGAAAGTTGTTTGGGCCGGTAGTACCAAACGGCCGAACTTTGGGAGGCAAAAACCGAAAAGGTTTTGGCGTGGGCTCTTTCTACCAATTATCCTTTTCTCTGGGGCTGGAAACGCCCTGTGCACACAAAAAAACCGAAACGGTGCTCTTAGCCTGGCCTGCTTTTGGCTGGCCCCGCCAGGCGGTGCCAGCCCTTCTGCTCTTGAGGTGGCATTTTGCTCTAGACTCTAGAGGCTGAGCCCCGAAAGTTGTGGCTGCACGCGAGCCGCATGTCTTTCTTTCATAGCAGGGAAGCGAAGCGTGTCACAAGGTGATAGAGGTGATGCTGGCGAGTTTTTTTGTTTGTTGTTTTTTGGGGGGGGGTGTGGGGGGGATGTGTAGGGGGGGGGTGTGTATACCAAGTCATTAACAAACCACCCACTCACAGGGCTCGGGGATTGGCTTGGTCGGGGCCTGAGAAGACTGTGGGCAGGCCAGGATAGGAGGCCCAGGGTTCAGGGTTTAGGGTTTAGGGTTTAGGGGACCACACGAGAGTGCAGCACAGCACAGCACGAGTTGAGGGGCGGGCCAGTGCAGCAGTGCAACGAGTGTCCGGGTCTTACAGCACCACCACAACTTCACCAAGGTTGCCGGGCAACCACCTGAAAGGTAGGTCGTCTGGCCGCTGATACTACAGTCTTCCGCTGAATACAACGTATGGTACAGTGGTACACCAAATTCAGCTGCAATGACCGTACATTTGTATTCGGGGAAGACTGTAGGAAGCATCGGTTATCTCGCCGAGCGCTTAGCCGCCCGGGGGATCCCGGGGGCTCCGAACTGCATGACATTGATATAGGCACCAGGGGGTAGGTGGGGCTTCCTCAGCCTCCCTGTGCTTGTCTCCCCCTCCAGGAGGAGTAGAGGGAGCTTCTTGGTTGCATGGAGTCCATGAGCATGAGGCTAACTAAAGGCAGGTGTGAGGGGTCGTATATCCTTCCCTGGGCCCTGGGGAAGTAGTCAAATTGAATGTCGTCCGCTTTGACCTCCCAGCCATTTTCGGGAGGAGCGTTGTGTGGGGGAAATATGTATTCTTCTCTGGACTTGACTGTGGAAAAGGAACCGGACTGTTGCTCCCCAGAATATAGACGGAGCCTTGTTGTTTAACAACAACAACAAAAAAAAAAAAAAGACAACTCATTAGCAAATGTGGGGTGGGACCTCACAATCCAACCCCGGGACGGGGGCCATTACCCAGCTTCGGCTTGTTCTGGAAACCGGCTCCAGACTCGGAGTCGCATCTTCTTCGTAGGGCAAGAACTTTCCAAAAAATCAACATGCAGCCCGGGCCAGAAGAAAAATTACGCAACATCCAAACCGAACCGCCGAACCCAGACCACAGACCTCACCCGACATTGTGGGACCTGTCTGTGACTACTATTTTACCGTAAAAGGTGGCTCAAGCGTACCAGTACTTCGACCAGCTGGAAACTACCAAATTTCCTTCCACCGTAAGTATGTAACCACAGCTAGCTTATTGCCCTGGGCCGAAGGCTTCAGAAACTGAGGCCGGCCCCTACCTCGGCGACCAGAGCAATTCTTTCAATCTGACAAAACATGAGTCTTATATTCGAGCGTATCTGTTTCTGCGCTGGTGAATCGTCACTTTTTTCCGAGCGTCACTTTTTCGCCTCTGAAATTCTGAATAAGGGCTAGATCCCACTAGACCCTATTGTTCATTTCTGACCGTTGATCTTCGTAATCGAGGGTGAAAAATGAATAATCCAGGGTAGTGGGATCTGAGTCATTTGACCCTAAGCCAGCTGCATTCCTTGCTTTCCAAATTTCCCGCATAATTATAGCGCCTCGGCACACCAGAGCCACGTTGCGGCGTAGCCCCACACCACTTGGGACCTCAAGTCGGGAGAGGGCACAATCCCATAGAGGACCCAGTCATCATCCCTGGCCAGCGAAAAGCGGGCAGCACACACACTGGCAAGGGTTGGACTCCCACCCCAAGTCACAGCCCTTGCATGTAGTTGACACCTGCCCCTGGACGCCACCTAGAACGCTGTGGAGACCACAAGGAGAGACTGACTGCATCCACAATAAACTAGTAGCATTTTTCTGAGACCAGATACGGTACAGAGCTCTCAACTGAGCCAGCGAATCCAGCTGTGTTGAGTCACCATCTGTCTGGTATCCCACCTCTACAACAACCTGGGCTTTTATATATTAAAAAAAAAAGAAAGGAGCCTTTTACCGGGATACCAGGGCAGACCGCTCTGGTATTGCAGGGCAGACCAGGGTGTTTCATATTAAAAAAAAGAAGAGAACTGCGCTGGTGACTGCCACACAGTTCAAAATTCGCAGAAATAACAGTCCACTGCAAGATTGAGCCATGAGCAGTTCGAAACAGCAAGAAAAACAGTGAACTGCGCTTCAGACGGCATATAAGATCGATAATTCGCAAAAACGGGAGGTGGCCTGGGCCAGTGGTACCGCGTGGCCTGGCCTGGCCTGGCCTGGGAGAAGGTACCGGTAGCAGGCCCTCCCGTTTTTGCCAATTATCGAATCGGTAGGCCGTCTACGCGGTACCATGGTCGTGCTGACCCCGCCCCAGTTGCTCTCTCTCTCTCTCTCTCTCTCTCTCTCTCTCTCTCTCTCTCTCTCT